>JANHFO010003313.1:0-11639 GCA_032468095.1 Pareas carinatus
AAAAAAAATAAAAACATATATGAACATATAAGTGAGAACAAGTAAATGGGGACAGTAGGACAAGGACGGCAGGCACGTTAGTGTGCTTATGCACACCCCTTTTGTGATTGTGAACAAATAAAATCAGAATGACGGTGGATAGCAGAAAACTGCCTCAGTTCAGGGCTCCTATACGGTATATAATTCACCTGCAATGATTAATGGCAAGATGAGATGGAGCATTCCCTTGGGGGGGTGGGACCAGGATTAGGGCCCATGCTGGAGACAGACTAAAATAATGTCTCTCAATCTCCATGATTTTAAACTGTGTGAACTACAACTCCCAGGATTCCTCAGTCACCATGGTGAGGACTTCTGGGAGTTGAAGTTCACAAATCATGAACTTACCAAGGTTGAGAAACACTGCTCCATTAGGTCAGGCTAACAGAGTCTAGAGTTGGCAGTCCTGTGGGTATCCAGATGCCAAACAATATGGTACTTAATAGGTCATTTAAATGGTGCTTAACCTTTTTTAATAGGTGTTTTACAGGTGAGTCAAATCAATCAATCAGAATAGAGCTGGAAGGGGCCTTGGGGGTCTTCTAGTCCAGGCAGGAGACCCTCTACTATTCCAGACAAGGGACCATCCAGTCTCTTCTTAAAAACCTCCAGTGATGAAGCACCCACAACTTCTGAAGGCCAGCTGTTCGACTGGTTAATTGTCCTCACTGTTAGGAAAATTCTCCTTAATTCTAGGTTGCTTTTCTTCTTGATTAGTTTCCATCCATTGTTTCTCGTCTTGACTTCTGGTGCTTTGGAAAATAAGTTGACTCTCCCCCCTTCTCTTCTTTGTGGCAGCCCCTCAAATACTGAAATTCTGCTATCCTGTCACCCCCTAGTCTTTCTTTTCTCTAGACTGACCATACCCAATTCCTGCAGCCGTTCTTCATACGTGTTCGTCTCCAGGCCTTTAATCATCTTAGTTGGTTTTCTCTGCACTTTTTCCAAAGTCTTTCAAAATCAGCACTTTAGCATGTCCCTGGAACAAGAATTGGAAATGAATACAAATCTCATTGTATGGGTGTGACTTGTTCCCACAATCAGGAGTCCATTAATACCCAGGGTACTGTTTTCTGGATCAATTGTAATTTCCACATATTTTTTAACGGCCACCCCATGTGAGACGCATTCCAGCTGCAATATAGAAACTTAGCATTTGAACCCTGATACAAATACCACGTAAGATTTTTCAAGTACCAAATTTCTCAAGGATTATCAATTTAAAAACTGGAATTCTGTAGCAGTAGAATGCCGGCCAAGGCATCAAGGAATTAAACAAAGGAATTTGCTCTTCTCTAATTATCCACCAGCTATTCATCTCAGTTCCTCTCTCTTTGTGTTTTCCCTTCTCCTCTTTTTCTTCTTTTAACCAGAGACCTGTAATATTTATACGAGTTCTTACCCAGTTAATGAAGCAAAGTAATTGAGCAGTAATAGCTGTTCCTTGAAACTCCCAAAAATTGATGGAAACACTGGAAATCAATGCATCGTCCATATGAGGGGGAGGAAAGGCCTATATTTCTTGAGGTGAAATGATTATTTGTTTGCTCATTCCCCCCCTCAATGAAATGAAATAACATATTTCCATTTATATAAGACCAAATTATACATAGGGAGGCAGGAAGACTCTAGAGGATTTGCTGAACTGCCAGTTAATAAGACGTGTCTGAAATTTCTCAGAATGTACTAAATTGCATTTGTGGGGGGGGAAATAGACCTTTGAAGGAGAAGGGCAAGAAATGTATGACCTTGGGCTGCTAGCTAATGAAAGATGGTCAAGTAGTGGTCCCTAGGAGAATCTCGGCTTTTATTTTTAAAGATTAGAATATTTAGTTTAAGGGGTCGATGACTTGTCACTTCAGAGCATCAAAGTAGGCATTATTGGCAAAACTTAAAATAAAAACATTTGTTTTACTTATAATCTAATGCTCGCTCTGCTCTGGCTGTAACAACACAAGGCATTTTACCTAAGAAAAATTAAAACATCACAATATATTATGTTTACTTGTCTAGCAAGTAAAACCAGCCCAGGTTCAAATCCCAGTCTGAGCTTTGAGCTGATGGAACCATAATAAGCTAGAAATGGCCATCCAAGGCTCCCTTCCTTTTCTGGTGATTTTTTTTTCTGTTAATACATCACAATATTGTTTAGCATAATACAATTTTTAACCTAATCAGTTAAGGTCCATCTTCTGCACCAAAGTCCATTGGAATAAGATAGCCCTCACGGCTTTGCAAGCAAGGTGATGGAATCCACATGTTCCATAATATAGGGGACGCCACTAAGAAGGCATACCTCTGGGCACCCACATCCTTTGCTGCAAATGGGAATGGGGTCCCAGAGTAGCCTCTCCCTTAGAACCACAGATTTATAGGACCACAGAACGGTGAAGTTGGAAGAGACCAAATCAATCACCTAGTCAAATTGTCTGTGGTGTTCAGGACAACTAATTAAACCATCCTGGAAACGGGGGTGTCTAATCTCTTATTAAGACTTCCTCCCTGCCCAATACAATTTTGATTTATGAATTTTAAATTAGCTTTTAAATTGGTTTTTATTTGATTCGAATTTCAGCCATTATTAATTATCTGTTTTTAGCTGGTTTTTAACTCTGTTGTATTTGTATTGTTGTCTGTATGTTATTCTATGTGGTTTTATATGGCTGTACACCGCCCTGGGTCCCTTCGGGGAGAAGGGCGGTATAGAAATCTTAATAAATAAATAAATAAATAAATAAAATATAGTAGAATTTAAAATAAAAATGTGACTGGTGGTAAGATAATAATAAAGTAAGAAAAGAGAAAGGAAAAAGAGAAGCAGAAGAAAAAAAGAAAAGAAGAAAAAGGAAGAAGATTAAGGGAAGGAAGTAAAGAAGAAGGCAAGGTGAAGAAGGAAAAGAAGAAGAAAGCAAGATGTTAAAGATAATAATTTATGTTTGATTGTATGGTGCTGCCTTGCCATGATTGTTGGAACAAATATGCAAAATAAAAAAAAATCTCAAAAAAACCAGTCATTAGAATTGCAATCATCTTTTCATTACATTACTACTATCAAGTTCCCTGTTGAAAATTGGACATTTGTATAGAAGGATAGCTTTTCTAAAACAGTGTGAACATGATTTTGAACTCGCATACTAGTTCCTGCAAACCCACCCATTCATTGTTGCCAAGTTGCTATAAAAAAGCCTTAAATATAAATATTACATTAATTCATGACTCCGGAAAGTAATCACTAAAACACATTATTTACATGATACAATTACATATTTGAGTAGTATATTTGTTTTATGTTTTGTAACTGCAAAGCCCATATTATTTACCAAACATGTTTATACCCTTTGGATTTTATGATGATAGTTGCAGATAATGATCAAGTACAGCATGGCATATGTCTTTTTCCCAGTCTAAGTCCCACTCTTTTTTTTCTGTTTGAATATCAAGCAGTTGTAGAACTTGTCAGCAAGATATTGTGATAAAGCTACTGGCTCAAAACCAAACCATCTGTGAAGTTCCCAGTTACAAAACTGATGAGAGATGATAGAACACATATTCAGATTCTTCCCTTTGTAATATTGTCAATAAGAAAGATCGAGGAATGGAAAACATGCTGTACCGATCTAACATAAATTCATTTGGAAGTGATAGTCTGCCTATTAATACTGAGATCCAGATTATACAATAGACAACACAGGAAGTTTGAGAGGCCCTGATTAAATGTTTGGACAGAGAATCAGATTTTACTATATGATTTTCAGAAACTGAACAATTCCCGCCATAATGAAAATGCTATACATGAACTATAACTTGTCATTGGTTTCTGCCTGATATTTGCTTCCTGATAATTCGTTTTGCTTCCCTAAAGATTCTTGTACAGAAGCATATACATTTCTGTATGTGTACTGTATATGTTTCTATATGTGATTGTTATACATTTTATGTTGGAGTTATTCACTGGATGTAAAATGCTTCCTTCCTTCCTACGGGAATTATTTCTTTTGTGCCAGAAGAACCAGTTCAGAGATTGCAAACATTCCCATCCTTAAAGCAGGGCAGGGGGTGGGTTGAATGATACAGGTAGAAAATAAAGACGATAAACATTCAATTAACGATTACATCCAATTAACCCCCAGACATAGCTACACAGCAGCAGAAAGTCAGTTATATGCTATCACTTTGGGGGAATCTGTCACTATTTTTAGATCTAAATATATTCTATTCCTGAAGATCCCATAGATAGGCCATTACTTTAGTGGAACAGAATATTGCTCAATCTTCCTTTGAGTTAAAAACAGGCTGTGTGCAGACTTACCTGACAGGCAGACCTCTTCATAATCAGGACAGCACTCCTGATAGAGCTGGCAGCTACTGTCACATTGGCAGCCAGGACTCCTAGAATACCCTTCTGCACATCTCCCTGCACAGCTTGAGGCACCTAAAAACATACAAGTGCCACACCAGATTGGTAGATAAAGTGAATGGCAAAGCATCAGGAGACAGGAGGATCATTCCCTCTAGAAATACAAATCTTAGTTTACATCAGAACACAAGTTTCTTAAATTCACTCACGTCACAAACAGGAATGTCTTTCCAAGTGAGGGGTGTGTGAGAGTTCTTACCAAGAATTTTTCTTATGTAAATAATCACAGGGGTGAAACAGCATAAGAACAGTTTTCTGTAGATTGCTATCCTATAAAATAGCCTTTTCCCAGCCTGATGTCCTTAAAATGTACTGGGACGATTATTTCACGAACTGAAAATCAGAATAACCTTCAGTCATCAGCTCTTACAGAATTAAATATATTCACAATTTACTCAGTGATGTTTTTACTTAATAAGATATACTGTATTTACTTCTGTTACCAAATAATATAACCCTAGAGATATGTTGAAGTTTTACTGTGACATTGTAATGTGTTGCTCTGCTGTTTTTACACTCACTTTACATCTCTCATAGCAAAAATAGTAGATTGGTCTTATCATTGCACAAAAGTAGCCCAGAGATATCTACAAGGAAGACCAAGAAAGGGAAGTCACAGCATTGTGTGAATCCCTGGGGATGGAGTAGTAAAGCTGCATGGCATCAGCATACTTATGATATCTCGCCCCATGGTGTCAGATGATCTCACCCAGCAGTTTAATGTAAATGTTGAAAAGGATTGGGGAGCGTACCAAGCCCCACAGAGAAGTGTCTATGGACTGGACCTCTCATTCCCTATCAACGTCGACTGAGACCAGCCTTGGAGAAAGAAGCTAAATCAGTGCAATACTTCACTACCCAGCCCTAAACTTTGTAGCTGGTAGAAATGATGATCGATGGTATTGAAAGTTACTGAGAGGTCAAGGAGAGCAAGGATGATACACAATTCCCATCCCCCTCTTGCCAGAGATTGCCCACAAGTGCAATCAATACTGTTTATATCTCATAAACCTGAAGCCTGACTGAAAAGGGTCCAGATAATCTGTTTCACCCAGGACTCTCTGCAGCTGCAACACAACTACTTTTTACACAACTTTTCCTAGAAAAGGAAAACTGAACAAAAATTGTCTGGGTTGGGTTCCACGATGGTTTCTTGAGGAGGGGGTGAGCCAAGGTCTCCTTAAATGGTGCCAGGAACACCCCCTCCTGCAGCAGTGCATTGATCACTGCCTGTGCCCATCTGCAGGTCACCGTCCTGGAGGCTTTCACCAACTAGATGGGACAAGAATCTAATAAGCAAGTAGTTGTGTTGACAGCTCCAAGAACCTTGTCCACTTCTTCAGGTCAAACAAGTTCAAACCGCTCCCAGATAATTGGACAAATCCATTCCTTGAGCATCTCCAGTGAGCCTGCTCCATACTTGGTCTCAAACTGAGAAAGGATCTGAGCAATTTTATCTATCAGGTGTTTTTAACAAATTCCTCTGTGTGATCCTGTAAGTGATTGTCCAAGCCCTTCTCTTAAGGAGAACTGGATGACCTTGAACAGGGCCATTAGGTGGATGAAACTCTGTAGATGCAATAATATTGGATAAATAGTGATGTCTTGCTGTTCTTACTGCCATGAGGTAGGCCTTAACTGTGACTCTGGCCCATGTCCGGATGAATTCATTCTGTTTTCCTCAAGCAGTGATCTTTATAGTACTGTTGCTGTATAATTGCATTGTAACCCTAACTATAACTGAGCTTTGTTTCTATTGTATGTGTGGCAGCTTATCTTCTTTGAAGTTCTCTAAAGACTGTTACATTGAATAAGGAAAAAACTTCTTATTTCAACTTCCTTTCTAGTATCTCTCTTTAGCATGCCATTGATATGTTTAAGATAATGATCATGTAATAGAGAATTTTGTTCAGAGCAGACATCAACAATTTTGTACAAAAACCAGTGTAAGAAATTGTTAAGCTTTCATTTGAAAACAGACTTATTTTATAGTTTTGAACCAATATGTGAGCCAAAACCTAGGTAGTCTTCAAAATTTTCTCTTCCTTAAATGGTATAATATAATGCACAATTATTAAATTATACTTATTTTTAAAAATATATTAGGCAAACATCTGTATGCATAAAATGCATGCATAATATTATTACAGTAACTGCAAAAATTGAGCACATCAAACAAAAATGTGAGAAGGGAAAAAGTATGCACAACATACATAGCTTAGGGCAAAAATTTTAAAAAGAAAATTTCTCAAATGAGAATGCCAATTGGATGAAAAAATGAAGCAATGAGTAATCCAGATTAGCAGATGACCAAACCTTTAAATCTATGTGGTGCATCCTTCCTATCATTTCAGGAAAAGAAAAATTAATTGCTGAAGAAAATATCCTTTGGGTGACATCTCTCTGGGTTACATAAATACAAATACTAGGTGTAAGATTTCCTGCATGTGCTTTTATATTCTTCCTCCTTTTTCCCTCTTAAACTATACAATTCCATTTTAAACAGACTATAGCTTGAGCTGCCATTCTGAAGCGATTCTCAAATGCTGTTTTTGCTTGATATTTTACAGTACCTTGTGAAGAAACTTGATGCATTAAGGACAGTGAAAATAAAAGTAGAGTGATCTGGTACATATTCCATGCCATGGTGACTTTTAATGTGCACTTCTTTCCTTTAAATAATAAAATATTTTTCATTTTAATATGAATAATGCATTTATAATAACCAAAGTACATCAGAACTTTACATTTATGCACAAAGACATAGATATGTCATTAAGTGTTAAAAGGATACAAACATCTCATAGATAGATAGATAGATAGACAGACAGACAGACAGACAGACAGACAGACAGACAGACAGACAGACAGATAGATTCTATTCATCATGTTCAGTATAAATGTAATGTTATACCATTAATTTGATATTCTTAATGAAATTATAATTCAATTCAATTATGTATTAGATTTTTCATATAGACTAAGTGTGAACAATACATCCAACAAGCTAATCAAGATGGAAAATATTAAAATTTTGCTGAAGAAAAGTACTAGACAACAAGTATTTTATGGGAACATTTATCTTCTATTCTATGAAATAAATAAAATGAATAATATATCAAATTCATAAATTCTGCCCCCTTTCCCCTTGAAAAAATAAATGAAATTGACTAAAAAACACATTTCTTAAATAACATTTTAGAAATATCCCAAACTACATATGCACT
Organism: Pareas carinatus; assembly: GCA_032468095.1. Classification (NCBI taxonomy): domain Eukaryota; kingdom Metazoa; phylum Chordata; class Lepidosauria; order Squamata; family Pareidae; genus Pareas; species Pareas carinatus. The sequence continues at coordinate 7,684 of JANHFO010003313.1, forward strand.
CCATTTAAAAAACCTTCAGGTCCAAACAGTATTAAAGTTAATTTTATTTCTGGGTGTCATCTGAAGATACAGCACATCCTTTAAACCAAGATCTAGCTACAGAAATTGGGATTATTCCACTTACCGTTCAATGGGCAATTCTGTCAGCAGTGATTCTCCAGTTCCTTATATATATTGGTAACATTCATTGGGATGAACTAATTAGGCAACACATTAGACAAAATCAACTGTGACAGCTCATGACAGCAAATTTTCCACATCTCTTGGAAGTCATCCCAGAAGACTAGACAGCAACATCTGGAAAACACGCCCATCAAGAAACAGGACTATAAAAATGTAGGCTTATTAGTCAACACATTTAATATTTTAGTTAAGTGAACAAACTGTCCTGAAAGTTCAGATGTACCTGCCAGAAGCTACCATTAACCGGCAGTGGCAGTAGGCATGACTGACTGACTAACCTCAGAGATAGGATAGCATGCAACTATGTCTTTTCCTGGTCTCACATACCTACACTCTGCATCTGCCACAGAATCCCAGGAAAAGACACCCTAATGCATTTCAGAGAGATGCTACACACCTACCCACAAATGCTCTGAATCACATTTCTTTCTTAAATCTGAAGCATTAAATAGATTTCTTTAGTTTAGTTAATTGACAGATGCAGTCATAGATCAAACATACAGAGTCCTACTAATTTCAACATTATCTTCCATCTTTTTTCCTTGTTATAGGTGTATGCACCCATCTGATCCAATCTCTGAGCCACTTTGCTTTCTTATATATTTGTTCACACATAATCGCTACTTCTGTAATTTCAAGTAGAGTAGGGAGTATTTTATTTGCATCTGGTTTTAGTATCCCCTAGAAAAGACAGTTTTGGAACACTGTATATTTCATTTCTACAAATGTTTCATAATTCTCAAATTCTGTTTGTAATGAATTTTAGTGCATTTTCTTTAACTGATTTGTTTCTCTCTTGGATCTCTTCCATAATTACTTTCAACAAGTCCTATTTCAGCTGTACTTTTTACTGTGACTTTTTTATCTTAAAATCAGTTCTCGGCTTTCCTTTTTTTGTTACTCCATCTTGACTGAGATATCTTTCCTTGTCATTTCTTGCATCATGTTAAAAGTCTGCATTCAAGTCATCATAACTCCTTTTTAACCAAAGCTTTCATCCTTTGCCTTTTCCTGTTTCCTTGATAGCAGTTCTGAAAGCCACTTGGATCATTTCTTCTTTGAAACTCTGTGGACTTTTCTCCACTTCATTTTTCACAATATCTTTAAATAGCTCCTCATTATCATATACTCATAAGTGTAAATGTATTAAAGTAATTTCTCATACTAAGGACATATTCTCATGGTCCAAGCTTTCTAATTTTAACCTTTATATCTGACATTCATGGTCTTCCTGCAGTTTTCCTTAGAGAAGTCTTGGCTAACTGGATATTTCTCCAGCTTCTGTTTTCTATTCTACAGTCAATTTGATCTTGACGTCATTTATCCTAGTCTTGTCCAGATGTAGAATCTATTTATGTACTTAAAGTTTGTGTTGGTCATAAACAATTTTCTTTGCAGAATTCTATTCTACCAAACCCACATTTTTTAAAACAATTTTGGCTCTTGGTATCTTCATCTAGTTTAGAGCTCTGAAACATTTTTTCCCCTAACCTCCCCAATACACATAAAAGAATTCACCTCTTGCTTGCTAACAGTAGACAGTTATTATAGTTGGTCACATGGGCAGAGAGATGTTTAAACTGAATTTGGTATTTTAATCCGCCTATCAAGAGGAGAGGAGAGGAGGAGGTGGAGGAGGAGGAGGAGGAGGAGGAGGAGGAGGATAGTTTCATTATCATCATCATCGCTACAAGTTGCACTTGAGATGCTTTACATTGCAATACAGAAGGATCAGGGAAGGAACAGAAAAAAAAATAAGCAGGAAATTTATTCCTTCAGTCGATGTCCTCTAAAGAATTAAACTAAAATGCCCATAGTCCTCAACAATTGTTCAGGGAATAGAAAATGGAAGGCATTTAGGAGGAGAACACCAATCTAGAAAGTTTCCAGCCTTTTTTATTTTATGCTACTGCAACCAACTGTTGTTTTTATGAGGCTGAAACAGAAGAGGGAGCATGTTATTTTTCCTATTCCCTGCCTCATAACTCAATCAGATGTTCTGAATAAAACTGAATTACCTGTAGGGAGTCTTGCACTCAAAAGAAAACATCTGCTGTGATTTAAAAAAAAAACCTCAGGGAAACATGAATTTGGATGTTGCCTTTTACTCTCTGTTAATCTGCTGTAAGAGTTTCATTATACTACCTTTCTGAATGAAATAACTAAACATTCCCAGAAAAATAACATCTAACTTTGGCAGTCTTCAGGTTTAGGTGAGAGAATGAAAGGCATATAAATGAGTTGGAAAGCTGTTGTTCTTGTTGTCATTTTTTGTTGCATAAGGAATATAAGTTTTCCATCATATAAATAATTTTTTGTCATATATATGAAAGAAATCACACTAGATATTGCTACATTCTACATTTCTGAGCAGCACATAGCAAAGAAACACAATATGATGTTCTGTTCAAAACATAGCACTGTGAAAAGGTGTATAAGTCTAAGTCTCTTGCTATTGCGAGTAATGCCTTATATTCAAAAATCTCCTGAGATAACTCTCTTTAAGTTAAATTGGAAAATTTAAATTGGAAACCAAAAGAACTGTAATAAGTGCTAAAAGTTATAACTTATTTACTAAATTTAAAGAATACCTAACTCAGAATGACTGAATAAAGAACATTGAATAGAATTAAAACAAAAAGAAAGTGAATGAATGCACTGGGAATGAATGCACTTAATTCATCAATATAATTTGTATTGTTTTGTCTAGGCTCTAGGAGTTATTCAGGTTCACTTGAACTAGCTATTCATGAGTAATCCGCAAGCCACTAATTCCCTCAATCATGTGTTTTCACCCTCTCCTTAACACAAACCCTTTTGTTCCAAGAATATGTGAGACCTAGCAAAGGTTCAGCTTTTTAAAGGTACAGCTTACTAACATTGTGACTACATGTCAGATCCTATGCACCCTTTCCATTTTGTGTTGGAATATATTGCAAAATACCAATTTGGGTGCATTTTGAGTGGCATCATGATTTTCTCTTAGTTCGTGTTGTTCAGCATCTCTTTTGGTCTTCTCTGTCTTCCAATACAAATTTGAGTTTCTAAGGTTCCCCTTCCTCTCTAAGTCCATTGTCCACTCTTCCCTCTTGCAACTATAAAGCAAACTAAGAATCATGCTTGTTTAAATAGAGGAAGCACACATTATCATTTGTTTTAAGTTAAATTGGGGAAACCATTATCCCTCCTTCTGTTCCCATATGACAAAAATGTCATTGGAAATAGATGGACTTTTTTAAAAAAATGTGGAATTTTAACTCCCAATGGCCATTCCCCCCCTCTTTTCCACTATCCTTTACTTACCAGCCACCACCATCCCCTCAAAATCTGTTTGGGAGATAAAAGGGAAATAAAACTTTAAGAATACATGACCCAGGACTTCCGGTGGCTCCGCAGACATTGCAAGATGTATTCTTCGGGTCCGCCAGCCCCACAATCGCATTAGCCAATTTGACAGTCGAAAATCAGCTGTCGGGCAGCTGGAAACCTTTCACCTGGGAGAAGAAGGAAAGGTGATCAGCCAGATCTGGGTAGAGCTCCCATAGGGCCCCTGAGCTTATCTCTGGGGCTGAAAGGGTGAGAGCTCCTCAGGGAGATCTGGTAGAAGCTCCGCATCTGGGACGATTCTGCTATAAGCAGAAGGAAGCGTCGCGACCATCCCTGCACCAGATCTTTTAAACTATAGTATACCAGAAAAGACGGAGCAGGAGCAGGATTCCTGGCAAGTATTTCTTCAGAAACTTAACTCAGTGGTTAAAAAGTCTCCTTTTAAA
>JANHFO010003313.1:17666-27860 GCA_032468095.1 Pareas carinatus
CCTGAAATTTGGTAGATCTTTTCATTTTGGCATCTAGGTGCTCACTAAGAAATGATTTTTTTTAAATATTAATTTTTATGCCAGTTATTTCAATTTTTTAATTCTGGAGGTTGTGATTAGACAAAATATCATTTGTTTCCTTTCTCCTGATTGGAAGGCTTTTGCAACCTCTCCTGATTGGAGGGCAGCCTGTTCGTTGATTTTGAATTATCAGCAGCAGAAGTGTAGAGTTAGAGCACAATCTGGACAGTTTTGCAGGTAGTGGCCTGAGTCATGGCGGGGTGAGGAGCAGCAAGCCAGGTAATTGCGGGGCTGGATAGTAGAGGGTTGCCACAGTCTGGGTGGGGGAGGATTGCTCGGAGGAGCTGCCAAGAATGGCTGCTCTCCTTTGCCCCCAAGTGCCTCCGAAAATAGACCCGGCTGCTTTCCCTCACCCCGAAGTGCCTCTGAAAATCCCTCCTTCGCCTCGAAGCACCTCCATTCGGAGCGGAGACCTCGTCAATTTCCGGGCCCGGGCGGGGGGGAGGATTGCTCAGAGGATCGGGCGCTGGAGGATCGGGCACCCCACAGGGTGGAGCTGCTGGAGGATCGGGTGCCCCACAGGGTGGAGGCCTCACCAATTTCTCATCTGGCTGCAGCGGTCTGCAAAATGCCCCCCCCCGTCATGCCGGGTGCAATTCTCGCCTGCGACCTTGGCACGGTCTGCCCCACTACCGACTCCTACCATTTTGTTAAGGCCAGACATTTTTCTCCACGACCAGTTCTCTTTTCTTGACAGCAGTTGTGTTTTTTTCCCTGACTCTGTGCCCCTCTTCTTTTTTTAATTTGCAGGGGCAAATTTGTAACTCTGTTCTTTTGGGGTTGAGGTGATTGGATGGGAGAGTCAGATTGGGTGGGGAAATGGCTTTTGGTGAGTATTGTATATAGTTAATAGTTGTTTCTGTAGCCAGGTAGCTGAGGCGAGGTGTGCACACACTTGGAGAAAAAAAGAAAGAGAGATCAGCTGGGAGGCAGGGAGTAGGAAGAAAGGGGTTTTGGCATGAGGAGTTTTTGCGCGCCAAAAAAGAGGTAGAAGAAGTCTGAAGGAGAGATTGGGGGAAGAGAGAAAGAGAGAGGACTGAGGAGAAACGGGAGGGTAGGAGGAAAGGAAGAGAAGAACGGGAGAGAAGGAAGAGAGATAGAGAGAGTTGGAAGGATGGATTGTAGAGCGGAAAAAGAAAACAGTAAGAGATGTTAACGGGGAAACATGAAGAACTAAGAAGGAGGAGAGACATAGAAGGGGAGAGAGAGAGCGAAAAAGGAGGAGAACAGTGAGGTTGGACTGTTTGAGAATGGAAGGAAAAGCAATTAGCGATCAGAGGAAGAGAGGACCAAAGTGGGAGACTGAAGACAAGCAGAGAGGAAGGAAGGTGACAGCACAGTGAGGTAAGGTGGATGAGGGAAGAAGTGAGAAGAGAGAGCTAACTGAGGAGAATCTGTGCTACAGGGAATTTAGCGAGCTAAATTTTTTATTTATTTTTATTTCTCCTTCTCTCATCCCATAAAAGAAAAAAGGTATCTAGTTAGTCCTGGGCATCTCAACTGATTTGTTGGGTGTACTGTATACCCACTGTATTTCAATACCCTCAGTAGTTCATAGTACCACTATTAAAATACAAACATCCCCAAAACATAAATCAAATAAAAATATATAAGGCAATCTACCCAATTCTACTGAAGAAATTATGGCATTGTACAATTTGAAGAGTTAAAGAGAATGGATCTTAAAACAAAAAAAACTGTTTTTGACACGGAAGGGATTTAAATAAAAAAAATACAGTCAGCAAGATGTTTTGAATAGTATCTAAAGCAAGAATGCTTTAACAAAGGTCATAAGATGATATGAGGAACTGAGATTTGTATTCATTGATGAAGCACCGGAGACAAATTTCTTGTGTGTCCAGACACACTTGGCAAATAATTTCTATCCTAACCTATCCTAACCTATCCTATCCTATCCTATGTAAAAACTGTTTCACTCTCAAGTGTACTGTTGACAGAAACAAGCCTGTTCTAGTTCCAAAAGTCCTATTACAGAACACAAGTTGAAAATTTTCCAAAAACTCAGAGCATCTAGCTGCCTCTGTATTCTGCACATCAGTAGCCCATCTGCCAATAGTTGCATTTATTAACACTGTTTCATTGAAACCTTCATCGGTATCACAGTACAACATTCAACATAGGAGTCAATACAATTCATGTGCTTATACTACAGTCATAAAGAGTTAAAGATCAGAATTTGCTGACCATTTATGTCATAAAGAGTTAAAGATCAGAATTTGCTGACCATTTATGCAACTTTGCTTTTCTTATCAGTTTCAATAATAGCTTATAGATAATTCATATTGTTAAATACACTAAATGTAACATTATAAGAAATAATAGTACTTAGAGTAATAGGCATTCTGGGAGCAATCCCAAAACATCTGGAACACCACATCATCCCCATCAGAATTGACAAAATCGCTGTCAGTCAATTGCAAAAGGCAGCTTTACTTTAAAAAGATTACATCCTGTGAGAATACATTTAACATCAGCAAACATAGTTTGCCTATCTCAAGTCCTTGGGAAGAACTTGATAGGAATGCCAAAGCTGCTTTTTCAAAAGGCGACTAGACTTTATTTTTCCATGAAGATGTTTCACTTTTCATCCAAGAAGCTTATTCAGTTCAGAATTGAAGAATCTTCTTGGATGAGAAGCAAAACATCTTCAAGGAAAAAGAAAGTCCAGTTGCCTTTTGAAAAAGCACCTTTGGGACAACCATGACCTGGATGACTGAGAATTTCCATAGAAACTTGATAGGAAGATAAAAATGCAAAATACAGACTAAACATCTGGTTGACTGTGTGGTCATCTATAAAAATAAATGATCTGCGTTTTCTGGGAGGGATGCTCTTTTGATTTAACTTAGAGATATGCAACGTCCCTTTGTGGCTGGTCAATTATGGATGGGCAGGTTGCTAGCTTGAGACTAAATCATTGTATTAAGTTCCAGGTCTCTTTATGATAGTGAGATAATGCTAACAGTCACTCTGAAATGTCAAATGCATCATTAAGTTAACTCTTCATGTCAAGACCACAAAGAACTGAAAACACAGGGTTTTTTATTTGTCTATTGTACATAAAAAATACCCACAATAGCACAGCCTGGTTGGCTCCTATTATTCTATGTTATTCTATATATCTTTGAGTTACAAATTCCTAGGTGGTCTATAAAGCTGTCTAGTGGAAGATTGAATTCATTACTGAGAGGGTTTTTACCCATAGCTTAGTTACAAGTGTTCTTCTCCTATCTCTGAACAAGTAGAAAACTAAATTGGCAGATTTGCCTGTTCCCATGGACAATGTGATAGCTTCTCATCTGGTTTGCAGTATCAGATGGCATTAAAACCATCCACAATTCTGGCAGTGCTGTGATGGATTTTTAAATCATGGGCTTGACCATTGTCAAAACTCACTTCCAACTTGTCTACTGCCTCTTTCAAAGTTCCCAGGTTTCTTATACTCACTGCCATATGTACTGAAAAAATAATGGGATCAGGCAGAGAAAGTAATTCTCCTACTTTTCCTTTTGCAGCACATCTGTTTTCTATTTCTTTTCAATATCTAACACCTTTTTCCCCTTTACTGTATGGGACTTAAAAGTATGCCTCAGCTTTCTCTAAAGAGTGCAACACACCTTACAACTAGAATACCTTAGTTTTCACTGCACTTGAAATATATACAGGATTTCTCATTGTAAACTCAAATGCAAACAGGTAAGATCTTGTACATGAAGCATAATCTAATATGTGCATCTCTCTCTGATCTGATTGCTGAAGGGAAGGGAATGTGGACAGGATATATCAATCCGACATCTGGGACAAGAGCTACATAAAAATGCAGAAATGAATTCCATTTCTTTGACTTCTAATAGTCAATTGTCCTTGCTCAGCCATTGACAAGATTCTATGTCTATGACTCAAATCCCCTTAATTCAACTCAGCCCATTCGCCTCTATGATGCAGTGTCATATCATTGAATAATGCTGGTAGATCCTTGCTACTGAAAGCTATCTGAATGAAGAATGTTTGTCCTGGACATGCCTGTGTTACATGCAGTGAGCTAACATGGCATAGGCTGCACCCAACTTAAAAAAAGTCTATCATGATGTAGAGTCAAGCTATCACTTTATAAATTGGCTCCTGAAAATTGAAAAAGAAGTTTAAACATGCAATTTAAATAGTAACTGCATTTATGCAACTTTGCTTTTGTATTAAAAATGTACTGTGCAGTTGATAAATTGGTACTAGGTATGTATTAAGAAATAACCACTGAGATACATATCTGTTACTTGTCCTAACGTAATGTACAGTTATATGAGTATACAAAGAAAGGAATGGATCCTATATGATCCAATGAATTATTAATAATTCACCACAATTCATTTTTATCACACTTTATAGAGCATATAGCAAAACATTCTTGACAGAATTATGAGATGATCTCAGCAAACTGAACTAGACAATTAACTGCAAGATCTATTTTTTTTCAGAGTTAAACTAACTCTTCTCTGATTAATTACCAGCAATGTTTCGTTTCCCTATCTCACCAGCAAAGATTTGAAAAGAGAGTGACTGAAAAAACCATGATGGTTATTTTGAAGTGTATTGCCAAAAATCCTACTACTATCGTAGTTCACTTATCTGGGAAGGACACCCACGGCTACCATCCTGACCCAGGAATGATCAATTTTGATAGCCTATTTGAAGTCCAGGGATAAAACCTGTAAGATTGTTGGAATTGGCCAGATGGTACAGAAAAAAATGTAGAGGAGAACATCTTTTGATGGTCTACACATACCTCTCATGCTAGGTGTCAAAACAGTCACCAAGACTCCTAGTCAAGACTTCCAGAGTGATGTCATCTTTGATAACTGCATGCAGTAGAGGGAGTCACTGTATTTCCTGCTTCTACTTAACATATACTTGATTTGCTAGGTAATTTTTCATATATTGTTAATATGCAAGTGATGTCATCTTTACATTTAGGCTGAAGAGGTGATGTCAGCAAGTGATATCTTGGCATCTGGAAGCTATTAGAGTCTGTATGCAGAGGAACAAACTTAGATTAAGTCCCACTAAGATGGGAAGACATTGAATTCAGAAGCCATCTAATTAGAGAGAAATAACTGTAATTATAGTTATTTCAGACATAACTAGTTTGAGAGTCATCTTAATCTCAAAGCTATTGTTCAATGATCAGGTGGCAGTTGTGATTAGAAGTTCTTTGCACAGTTCCATCTTGTGCACCAGTTACAATCTCTCCTGGAATAGGAAGTTCTCATTAGTCATACATGCCTAGTAAGCTTTTCAATCAGTAGAATACATTCTACATGGAACTGCCTGTGAAGAGCATATGAAAGTTACAGACAATCTAGAATGTAGTTCAGGCAGAGGCAGGCAGTGTTTCAACTAATTGTTGATCTAGTTAGATCTGGTAAAGTGGCCTTCCTCTATGTCCCTTCAGTGAGGGAATGTGAGTCTTTTCCATTGTTGTCCTCCTTCTGACTTTAAAGAACTTGTCTTTATAATCCTGTGCAGTATGCTTCTTTTTCTGCCTTAGTGTGTGATGTCAACATAACTAGGTGGTGGTGCAGTGGTCAGGATGCAGTATTGCAGGCTAACTCTTCCCAGAGCCAGGAGTTCAATCTTGACCAGCTCAAGGTTGGCTCCTTCCGAGATCAGTAAAATGAGATTATTGGGGGTCTATATGCTGACACTGTAAGCTGTTCAGAGAGTGCTGTAAAGCACTATGGAACAGTACATAAGTATATAAGTGCTATTGCTATTGCTATGACTACCTATATAATAACAACAGTCCATATTTCTGCAGTTAAAAATATTATTCTTTTCCTATCTCTCAAAGCACCATTCAAGAGTGTGACATTCAGCATTTATTACAGCGGACATGATTTTCACAACACTATTCAGGATCCAAGTTGAGGAATTTGCAGAGAACTTACAGGAAAATGCATGTGTAAATAGTTTACTCACCAGTACTTCCAATACAAGAGATATGGTATGTGACTACTGTTGCAGAGCACATGCTCCCCAGAGGAGTAGTGGCATTGCTCCAAAACCTAATTTTAACTGAATTGTATTTGCATTAAATCTTAATTTATAGTTTAATTTTAATTCAATATAATTATGAAGTTTAGAGTGGTATCGTTATTACAATATCTTGCATAACTTGGTAACTAACCATTTTTGACAGTCTCATGGCAGCACTAATCTAGAAAAATGAAACACACGTAGGAAAATTGAGTAATAAACAGTTTATAACAATCTTGGTATATTTAATAATAAAAAAGAGAAAGTGAAGTTTTATTTGGTTAGTACCACTGCATAAACAAAATTCTTTGGTAAAACACTTGTTTTTCTTTTCTTTTTTTGAAATAAAGTCCTTACATTGTATAGAGCACACATACAAGGAAACTTATATATACATATATTTCCATAAAAATAGAATACATCTTGGCAAAAATTACTTCCAGAGTTTATTACCACCTTATACAGTGTTTTGACATCTAACACTTTTTTTAACCAAATGTGGGATAAGCAAGTTTTAATATAATTTTAAGGTCTTTAGTCATCCCTTGAAGAAGAAAGTTGAATCCCCTTCTTTGCATAGTTTACCAGGTTTCCTGATCTAAGTAACTGATGCAGAAGCTGGCAGTTATTCCTAGTTTTTGGACCACATAAAGTAGCCAGAAACTGTACTACTTTAGGACAAGGGCAAGGGATGGGGGGAGTGTGGGGGAGTTAGAACTTAATTAGAAACAATGACATATAGAGTTAAAATATATCAGATAAAAATAAAGGTTTGAACAAAAAAGTCATGTTAGAGGAGAGCAAATATGTGGCATTTTTATGAGTACTAAGTCCGAGATAAGGCTTTAAATTAAATTTTAATGAACACTGTTGCCTGAACACTTGTCTCCCTATTCTCAAGTTAAACTCTCTTCCCCATTGGAGGAGCAGAGGATCATGCTTTGCAAGACTTCTTTGAATAGTGTCATTGAGATCTCTAAAAAACCCTAAAACTCATTTTTGGAGGGCAATTATCCTTCCTGCATTAGGGCTTTACTGCAGTTTTATTTTTCAGTCACGTACTATAGCGGGCCCCAAACCTTTGGGCACCAAAGACCAGTTCCATGGAGAGAGGTTTTTCCATGAATCGAGGAAGGGGGGTGGTTTTGTGTGTTGCCTGCATCCCGCATGCACACAGATGCAACTTTGCTCGCTTGCACAGATCAGTTTCTGGCGCACCATGGACCAGGGGCTGAATAACCCTAATGTAATAGATGTATCACCTCTGGAGAACAGAATTTACTACAATTTGCTTTCACTGAGGAGGCTTGCCAGTTTGCTGCTGTATATTATGTGCAATCAACTGTCTGGGATTCCTGTGAGCTGTTCTGCTTTTCTTAAAACTATACTTCAATTGTTACCAAGCACTGTCTTACCTTCATGCCATGTCCAGGAAAGTTACCCTTTCCATCAAATGTTAAATAAAAAACTATTGAGGTTATGCAAATCTTTCTTGTTATTTTGTAAAAACAACAACAACAACAAGCTATACCATACTTATTTTCATACTGTTATGATTACCATTATTTGGATTTCAGGTTGAGGGAGAAATATAAGCGTCCTTACCTATTATTCTTCTATTCTAATTACTATCGCTAACTAGTTCCAAAAAGTCAGCAGAACAATCTTTGGGATGTGACTGCTCCAGTGTAATAAATAAAGCATGTGGTAAGATTCCAATGATTCACAAACTACAGTTATTTTTGTCAAGATGGCATTATTGCAACAAGATTGGCAGACAGAAAGAAGAAACATAGCACCATTTCCTCCTAAGTTGCACAGTCTACAACTGTTTAGAGATGAGGCAGTCATTCTGGAAGTAGTGACACCCAGTGGGATGTATGCATGTGGTTAACCTACTTTGATTACTTTGGGCAATGCGTCTCCTAGTAAGGATAAGCAGATACAGCTATATAGACTATGAAAGTGGTCTGATATTCAATGGCTCCATCAGTGCTATAAGACAGAGCTCTGACTTTCATCCGATATGTCTCGGGCTCTTGCAGCGGCCCCGTGGTATACACCACTCCCTTCCAGTTCTCATCCCTGAGTGAAAAGGGAATGCTCGTGTCCTCGTTCACCATAAGGAAAGTGGTCCTTGGATGCATCACTCCATCTTCAGTGTAGGCAACTAATCGGATTAGATCCTGATTGGCAGCGATACCAAATGGGAGAGATACAAGTTTGTATTCCAAAGCATAAGGGCTTAAGGCACATTCCACGTCATTGGGCAGGCAGTTCTTGAGGCACGATCTGAAAAGAAACAGTTATATATATTAGTATAGAACTGTGATCAATTTCTATTATTCTTAACCTTATTTTACTTTATCAAACCTTATTTGCAGTTATAAAATCCAGATCATCACTGGATTGATTGGACCCACAATACAGTTAAGTGACTCTGTTGATCATTTATATTGAAACAAATGAAGAATGTTAACAGGTAAGCTTTAAACAGTTGTTCCTGTTTTAAAACATGGCTTAAATAGAAATGTCTATGGAAAAGAAATAAAGATACATTGTCCATAGCAAATCTGATTTGTGGTGAAACTGAAGTAAGAACATTTTGGAAGAAGCAGTCTTATTTTGTACTTTTAATTACTGTATTCCAGTTTCCTATTTCTTATTCCCATTTTGCATGATATGTTTACCCAGAAATGTAATAATGTGATGGGAGTGTATATATGTAAATTAAAATATATGTTTATTTTAAGTTATCACATTCAGGTTACCCAAACTGAGAGACTTTTAAAGTAGATTGTCAAACTAACATTAAGCAGCTCTTAATATAGGCAGCACTTCAAAGTCATAAGTACCTCCCTTGTTTAGCAACTATTAACCCTTCAAAGTAACAATGGCATTTAAAAAAAAACTTAATAACCTATCCTTGCACTTATGACCTTTTCAGGTCTGGAAAGAAAAGAAAAGCTAAAGAAAGACCATAAGCACTTTTGCAGTATCTTATTGACCACTTTGCTTAAAGTAAATGAGGACTGTGTGTGTGTGTGTGTGTGAGAGAGAGAGAGAGAGAGAGAGAGAGAGAGAGAGAAACAGAGAGAGAAACAGAGAGAGAAACAGAGAGAGAAACAGAGAGAAACAGAGAGAGAAAGATACACACAGAGAATCACACACACATACAGAGTGCTCTGGCACTTCACTCCCCCCCGCCGCCTTCACCCTCAGCACGCACCTTTCTCTTGCTGCCAGAGCACAGAGCTGGCTTGGGGAGGGGGGGAAGCTGGGGGTGACCCCGCCCCCCCCACATCAGAGGCAAGAGCAGGGCACTGCCCAGAAGGCGCAGGGACGAGCACAAGTCTCCTGGCGCATAAGGAACATAAGGTGTAGCACGAAAGGCGCGTTGCTTTGCCAAACTAGCGGGGGCAGTGTGGCAGGGCAAGGACAGTGCTCCAAAGCCAGCCTTCATGCTGCGCCTTACGCACAGTAGAAAGTCTGTTCCAGTGTTGTTTCTCTCCACCTATTGTCTATATACCACGTGATGTTAATGGTTTCAGACTGTAGGAAAAATAAATGTTTAAAATGTTGAAGCTGGGCAGGAAGAGGTCAGAACCAGCTTCACCTTTCTCTTGTTTCTGCTACCTCCCTAATAAATACAATAAACTTTTCATGACGAATTGCTTCGAGAGTTTCTTTGAAGGGAAGGATTTCAGGACATTTGACACAATGGTTTAGGAGTTCTCTTGTTAGATTCGCTAGCTGGACATCTGACAATTGCTTTCTTTCTTTCTTCTTCTCATGCCATATCCACCTTCGGACATTGGCAATCATGTTGACAATCCTATCTTTATCAACAGCCACACGGAAAAATAGAGCCGTCGTTTGATTGTGCCTCTATTAACCTGATTTTCCTGGGAAATATATAGTGATACAAATCTTCCTTTCGTTTTTTACACCGCTGCGCACATGCTGTTCAGGTGGTTGCTTCCACACCGTGTGCTGTTTTTTTTTTTTTTTTTTTAAACAGTTTTATTAAACATACACAACATAAAATACAAGGGAGGAAGT
>JANHFO010003313.1:27939-38599 GCA_032468095.1 Pareas carinatus
GTGGAGGTGGAGGAGGAGGTGGAGGAGGAGGAGGAGTTACTGAACAAAATAAATCCTTCACTACCATTCTACCTCACACAAAAAAGAAATAAAGAAAATATCTTAACACTCATCCATTCACAAGGCATTATTCAAAATACCTACTCTTGCTATCTGCACTTTGGGAAACTAAACAGAGCTCTCTGGATGCATTTGAAAGTGGAATCGGAAGCTTGGTGAACTTTTTTCTGGTTGTATGTAAAATAAATGTCATTGATTGGTAGGGGAGAGAATCTGTGAAGCTCCTTTTCCTTAACATAGTGGTTGCCAACCTTTTGGATCTCAGGGACCACTAAATTCATAATTTTTAAACCCGCGGACCACTAATATGAATTTTTGAAAAAGATACATGCATTTTATTAATATAAAAGTCACCTGTTTAATATAACAACAAATTCAAAAAGCTTATTTAATTATAGCAAAATCTTTAAAGGTTGTTTAATTGTAGCAAAGTTATTAAAGTTAGTTTAATTATTACAAAATAATTAAAGCTTCTTTAAGTATTACACATTTTTAGTGTGATATTTGTTCCTGCTTGAAAGAAAGAGAAAGAGAGACAGCGAGACACATAGAGAGAGACAGAGAGAGAGAATGAGACATAGAGACAGACAGAGAGAAAGAGATACACACAGAGAGAGAGAGAGACAAAGAGAATGAGAGACAGACCCACATAGAGAGAGAGAGAGAGAGACAGGTGGGGAGAGAGACAGAGACAGAGAGAGAAAGAGAGAGAGAGAGAGGGTGGGAGAGAGAGAGAGAGAGAGAAACAGAGAGAGAGAGGGACAGAGAAAAACAAAGAGAGAGAGAAAGAGAGGAGGAGGGAGGGAGGGAGCCTCTTGTGCCTCGCTGTCTCTGCCATCCCCAGGAGTAAAAACCATACAACTGTACAAAAAAATTCAAATAATCTCCAGATTTTCCTGCAGACCACCAACATTTTCTCGCGGACCACTGGTGGCCCTTGGTCCACAGGTTGGAAACAACTGGACTAGAAGACAACCCTAGTTTTCTATGTTCTGTGTTCTATGAATTAGCAAATCACAAAGAACACTTGGGAAAAATAGAGAGATGGACATAAATCATACCCAGAAAAAAGATCTCGTTGATAGTTTGCAGGACAAGAAGTTTCTACACACTGATAGTTTCCTTTCATGTTAAAACACATCCGGTTAGGTCCACAGTAGATGTTCTGTTCAAGGCATTCATCTATGTCTTATATAATTGAAAAGGAATAATAATTTCAGATAGGAGATTCACTGATTTGAATTTTTTTTCTCTGCATCCCAAATCCCGACTAAACAGCACCAATTGGGAATGACACAGAACCATCATTGTCAAGCATATAAATAAATACTTTATGAAATATGGATATGGATAAATAAAATCAATATCTTCATTCTATTGGATCCATTTGCTTCCCACCAAATATATTAGAACATAATATATTACACATTTTAATTCCAAGTGGGCATTCATTTCCTTTTTCCCATGCCTTGCTATGATTTTGTTCCAGGCTCACACTGGAGATCCTAAAGGGTTTTAAATAAAAAAAATCTGAAAACTCTCTGTTCCTGAATTATGACTCATTGCAGTCATCCTTTTCATGCTCCTATAAAGATCTGTTTCCCTTTCTCTATTAAATATAATCTTTGCAGGTAAAGGTAACGGTTTCCCCTGTCCAGTTGTGACTGACTTTAGGGAGTGGTGCTCATCCCCGTATCTCAGCTGAGGGAGCCAGCGTTGTCCAAAGACATTTCCATGGTCATGTGGTCAGCATGACTATATACCAAGGCACACAGAATGTTGTTACCTTCCCACTGAAGTGATACCTATTTTTCTACTTGCATTCGCATGCTTTTGAACTGCCAGGTGCGCAAGAGCTGGAGCAAGTAACAGAAGCTCACCCGATCGCTTGGGTCTTGAACCTAAGACAGGCAAGCTCAGGGTCTTTAACCACTTAGCCATTGCGCCCCCTACATCTATCTTTTTAGTGACATGCAAAATATACTCATATACTAAGGTAGGAGTCCTGCCCTCCCTTAAAAACAACTCTTGGTAAACTGTCAGATGAATGAAGGCCATTACTGAAACAATTAATGCATCAAGATACTTACTATCTATGCTAACATACAACTAAAATATATTTCTAAGGTACTGATGAACTATGGAATGGGAATCTTAATTCTTGCACTTTATAACTCTTCTTCTCTGTCAAGACATTTTCTTACCTTGACATGTTCTGCCATTGGGCATGATTCGGTAGCCCGATGGGCAAAAACACTGGTAACTCCCTATGGTATTCCTGCATTCATGCTGACATACACCCCTGTTCTGACATTCATCAATGTCTGCAAAAATTCAAAAACCAAACATTAGGATTCTATGTAAAGTGACAGGTTAAATGATGAAAGCTCACTTAAGGCAGAATTCCAAATATTAAATTCCAACAGACACCCAGACATATACAACTAGAGTATTGCTGTATTTAGACTACTTTTTTCTTAGAAAATGCAGTTTAGCAAATCTGAGGAATCCTGTCACAATCGAAGCTTTTGAGGTTGAAGTCCTTTCAGCTATTAGACAAGGAGCCTCTTGTCCAATTTTTCAAAACAGAAAATAGAATGTAAAGTTGATAACTGTTAGCTGTAAAAGTGTCTGTCAGAACCATAGTGAGAAGACTCAGAGCTGAGATTCAGTCAAAATCGTTCTGAAGACTGGCAGAAACATCACTGCCAAAGTTACTTCTGTCTCCTAGGAGCCAGGAGTGTAAAATATGACTCCCTGGCGGAAATCCCTCACTGAGAACAAAGGCCTTCCTCATCGTCTCCACAAGCTCAGCATCTTTCACTCAGAAAATCAGACAACATTATTCATCATAGATTTGGGAAGAAACAACACTGCTATAATATTACCTGAAGCACCTGGGCAATCCAGTTTGCTTTTATTTAGTCTTTCGTCTAGGATAAAGATGCTCTGGCAGCTAAACATTTTAAATTTGGGGCAAATGTGCGTTCTGCACAAAGGAAAAAAATGTGCCAATAAGCCCATATCCTTTGTGTCACAGGTGCTGCTTGTTTGGGAAGTAATATATATGGATACATCCACTAAATAAATAATGTTCTAGCTTAAAAAGAGGTCAAATATAGGAGGTCAAATGCAAAAGAGTGAAGCTCAAAATTCTCTTAAGCATTGCATGGGTTCCAGTCCACAATGGCTCTGAAACAAAAAAAATATCTGTCATGTTGATCAGAATTGGACCCCTTCATTTTCCTTTCAAAAAGGGGGGAAAGATGTAACTGCTAGAAATATCTTTAAAATATTCTTTAATTTGACCATGCAATGTTAATTTGAGATGTTTTAAAAGCTCTTAATGAGATGGGCAAAAGGGCCTAACTATTACATGTGTCTTTGGCAATTGTACCACCCATAAAAATCATTGTTCTAAATGGCTGCATTGAAAATGAACAAATCCCATGTTTGAACCTCTCAGTGCACCTGCTTTTTTAAACAACCCCTCCTCCCATTTCCTCCTCCTTTTTGCATTCTCCTAATAGGAAACAGTCCTCAGAATCAGGTATACATAGGAAACCAAGAGAGCTAAATCATAAAGATCTCACTTAACAACTGTCCTGTTTAGCAACTGTTCAAAGTTGTGATTGTGCTAGAAAAGTAACTTCATGACCCATCCTCAGCATTGCAGCAACCCTGTAGCCACAGGATTGAGATTCAGATGCTTTGCAGCTGACAGGTAGTTTACAACCATCTCAATGTCCTGCGGTCATGTGATCATTATTCACACACTTCACAGCTGGCTTCTAATCAGTAGAATCAATGGAGAAACCAGCAATGAAATTGCAAGTCACAGGCATGTGATATCTCACTTAATGGCCATGGCTGACTTATTTAATGACCAGAGCAAAAATGATGTTCTAAGTCATTGTGGTCATATGATGTTTCATCCAACAACCATATTGTTTAGCTATGGAGTTGCTAGTTCCAACTATAGTTAAGTGACTACTTGTACTTTTAAAAGTCCAACATATATACATTTTAAAAGCCTGGAGTAATAGTATTTTGGAAGAAGAAGCTCTTAGTTTAGGCTATATTTCTAAGCAATGAGAATGTTGGATATACCTTGCTATCAACAGCATTGCACCGTTTGGAGAAAACAATCAGCTTCCTATTGTACTCATTTTTGGTCACTGCACCCAAAGAAGAACCTTTGAAAGTATCTTTCTAATTGGGCAGGAATAAATGAAGAAATACATTCATTCATGTAGACGGGCCTTTACAGCTTTAAAAAGGCTCTAACAATGACAACTAACCTGCCTTTGTTGGCAGATTCTAAGTGGAATGAGCAGCAAAAAAAGGAAGAAAGAATATGCATCATATACATACATATACACACGTATACAGGCATGACATTTACCTATACATTTGTTATTTCTTGCCTCATAGCCTTCAGGGCAAGGCTCTCTAACATTTCTTCTAGTCCTGGAGATGGGAATTCTGCTGTTCCTATACTCTGAGTAGGAGCTGTAGAGATTGGAGGAGTGCCTGATATATTGTTGAGGTCGATAGTTGTCTCTCATGGGGGAGAACTGAGCATAATTATAGCTATTGTAATAGGTGCCATAATTTGGGAACCTCTCCAATCCAGCGCAAGATTTGCCATCGCCTAATAAATGTTGTCCAGGAGGACAGATACACTTGAAGCTGCCGGGCATGTTGGCGCACTGATATGCACAAGGTTTAGGTACTTGATCACATTCATTAATGTCTGCTCATGGGACATGATTCCAAAGCAACAAACCATGTAAAAAGGGGAAGGAGGAAACACACACATAAACAACAACAACAAAAACATAAAAACTCATCAGTCTGCGGAACATGCTGAAATTACAAATGTGATTCTAAAACCACAAAAC
The DNA here is from genome assembly GCA_032468095.1 of Pareas carinatus. Taxonomy (NCBI): domain Eukaryota; kingdom Metazoa; phylum Chordata; class Lepidosauria; order Squamata; family Pareidae; genus Pareas; species Pareas carinatus. The sequence continues at coordinate 32,904 of JANHFO010003313.1, forward strand.
ATAGACGGTACATGCATTAATCTTCTTGTGCAACAGGTGATGAAAACCATGAGATCACCTCAGCTAAACATGCACACTTTTATGGTAAATTTAGTGATCTCTAAATACAGTGAACAAAATAGAAGCCTTGCTTTTTCTTGCTCTGGAATTTTTCAGTATTTTCTTAACCTTTAAATAGTCGCAAGGCTCCAGCAATGATATTCAAGTGTTCTCTAATACAAGACAGGGATTGTGATCCTGTGTAAATTTACTTGAGCATAATGGTACTTTGAAGGAAATTTGGACAAGCTTAGGTTCTAAAATATAGAATTCTTTGAATGACAATAAATTGAAATATATACTGCCCATAAATCATGAATCTGGAGGGAACCTTAAAGAAAGCATGTCACTTTTGCATTAAAGGTAACCCATGCTTAAATCTCCAGATTTTATTTTGTTTATTTTCATACAATGATTGCAATAAAAGCCACTTTAAAGGGAATATTAAAGTTGTATGTCAGCTTTTTCCCACTCAAATAGGAGGTGTGAAGTATCTCCTATTAGAAGTAGGGATTATTTATGGGAAAGAGTCCCATTCCTGCTCCACTATGTCCATTTGAGGGGGGGGATTAGAATGTGGCCCAGTAAATAAATGTTTAGTTTGGCCTTCAAATAGCTAGTCTGTATGTAAACTTTGTCACCAGACAAACAGTACAAGCAATGCAGAGAACTCACCATTGGTTAAAAAACATTCCAAATTATTTTTTTCCCTAATTTTATCAAAGTGCAGCAAAATAAATCATAAAATGTTACTTCTGTTGTTCTGAAATACACATGTTTATTTTATCTGTTATAGTAAAAATTATGTGAATAGTTATATTTCTTGGAATTTTTATGCATCCATAAATGAAATTAGATCCTGATGGCTTTTGCCCCACAGTAAAGGTCTTAAAAGCCCAATTAATTTCCTCTGGAAACTATTAAGTTCAAGAAGAATAGCATCTTGAGCTGCCAATAGCAGGTAATGAGCAAAAGAATATTATTTATATTTATTAGGGCTGTGAAAATAATCTGGGTTCAAAGAGCATAATGTAATGTCCATAAGAGGACAACACACATAATATGAACTTATTAGAGGCCATTATATCTTCCTCTGACTAATATGCTCCAAATCATGTTTTGTCATTCAAATCCTTATTTTTTATTTATTTATCTACAGATAGCCCTAAGGTTTATTCAATTCCACATTCCGACTTACCCACACAGGGTCTTCCAACTCCCTGGTATCGATATCCTCTTGGGCACACACACCGATAACTTCCTTTTGAGTTTTCACATATCTGGTTGTATCGACATTGATGAGTACCATCTCTGCATTCATCAATATCTGATGAAGAACACAAAATCTCAAGCTTCCATGACTGCTTTTTTTGGTCATATTTCAGTTCTGAAATATTTGTGTTAGTTGCAAATACTTATTTTTTATTTATTAATCAAATTTATATGGCTGCCCATCTTATGGAAAGTGACTTTATATGTGAGTCAAAGTAGTACCAATAGCCTTCTGCGGAATGTGTGAATTATCTTGAATCTGCTCATTTTCACTGCCTATATTCTTAAAAAGTAATGGCAGAATATTTTTTTCCAGCAGGAAATGAGCCATGTATGGGAGCAAAAAAATCAGAAATCTGGTAGAACCTTTTCCAAATAATACATTTTATTAAAAGGCTTTGGTTTTTGTGAGCTGCAGATCCCTTCAAAAATAGATTGGCTAAACTGATAAGATGAAATAAGCTGCAGCTCACGAAGGCTAAAATCTTTTCATAAAATGTGCTAGTTGAAAAAGGTGCTAGAGAGTCATAGGTTCATGTAGTATTCATGATTATATTTGATAAAGATATCAATGATCCATGGCTATCGTTCGATAGAAAGAGAGGAGGATAACTGAAACAGCTTGTTCTCTGTTATATCCTGAAAATAATATGATAAATAAATGTACGCACCTATGCATGTCCCATTTTCTGCTTTGGTCATTCCACTTGGACACAGATCAATGCATTTATAGCCACCTCGTGTATTCTTGCATAATTGATCAGGCCCGCATACATTTTGTCTGCATTCATTCACATCTTTTTTTTAAAAAAAAGCAAGATGAAATTAAATAATTAAATTTCACTATTGCCTCGTTTATTCAAAGAACAATCTCTTCTTTAATTTTCATTCATGTATTTTTCTGCTTTCAAAAATCATCTTGTAAACAGTTGAAAGATTTGTTCACAAAATCTTTAGGGTGGCCTTACTTGCCACTTCACCATCTCTGCCAAAGAGGAAAGGAGGTGGCATCTATTCTGCAAGCAGGGGACAATGTTTTTGGATTGAGTCAAGTTTGGAGAGTAAGTACTCCCTCCCCCCCTGCTAGTACATGGAGAAATGGAATCACAAGCAAATGAAATTCTAAATATCTGAATGGAGCAGAATAACTGGAAGCATCAAGGCTGCTAGCAGGACATCTCTCAGGGTTTCTATGTCTAAAAGGACCTATTCATCACGGAATCACATCTACACTTTTGCAGATAAATTGATCTTGAAGAGAAAAGGAATTTAGGTAGATGTACCCCCTTAACCTCATGAACTTTCCCAAGTACTGTATATTAGTCAAATTTATATACCGCCCTTCTCCCCAAAGGGATCCAGGGCTGTGCACAGCCTATAAAGTAGAAATATACAAATTACAAGTTTTAAACAGTTTAAAAGGAAAATGTTTAAAATGACTGAAAAATTTTAAATAACCCAATATTAAATATTAAACCCAATTTAAAAACCAAATTTAAAATTAATATCAGATAAAATCCATGGGGGGAAAGTGTAAACTAGGCCAAACCGGCCTGATTAAAGAGATACTTTTTACTGCACGGTGGAAAGCACGGAGGTCGAAAATAGTTCAAATCTCAGGGGGGAGGTCATTCCAGAGGGTGGGTGCTGCCACTGAGAAGGCTCTCCCCCTGGGGATCGCCAGCCGACATTGTCTGGGCGACAGCACCCTGAGGAGGCCATCTCTGTGGAAGCGAACCGGTCAGTGGGAGGTATTGGCTGGTAGAACGCGGTCCTGTAAATAACTGGGTCCTAAGCCATGGAGCGCTTTAAAGGTGGTCACGAACACCTTGAAACGCACCCGGAAGCCCACTGGCAACCAGTGCAGCTCGTACAGGAGAGGGGACACATGATCGCTACTCCGTGCCCCCATAATCCCCCGCACGGCCGCCTTCTGGACCAGTTGGAGCCTCAGGATGCGTCCCAGTGATGAGGGCTTGAGTGACTGTGCGCATAGCATTCCGATCCAGAAAGGGGTGCAACAGGCGCAACAGGTGAACCTGGTAAAAGCCCCCCCTGGTGATGGCTGCCACATGGTCTGCCAAGGACAGCCGTGCATCCAAGAGGACGCCAAGATTGCGAACCCTTTCTGTGGGGGCCAGTATTTCGCCCCCAATAGTCAGCAATGAAGTGAGCTGACTATGTCGAGACACCGGAATCCACAGTCACTAAGTTTTGGAGGATTGAGTTTGAGTCTGTTGCACCCCATCCAGATCTGCACGGCCTCCAGGCACTGGGACATCACTTCCACAGCATCGTTGGAGTGGCCTGGGGTGGAGATGTACAGCTGAGTATCATCAGTGTACTGATGGTACTCCACCCCAAAGCCACATATGATCTCACCCAGCAGCTTCATATAAATGTTAAACAGGAGGGGCGAGAGAACCGACTCCTGTGGCACCCCACAAGTGAGGCGCCACGGTGTCGATCTCTACCCGCCTGCCAACACAGACTGCGACCGATCAGAGAGGTAGGAGGAGAACCACCGGAGAACGGTGCCTCCCACTCCCAACCCCCCCCAACCAGTGCAGCATGATACCATGGTCGATGGTATCAAAAGCCGCTGAGAGGTCTTATAGGACCAGGATAGAGGAACAACCCCTATCCCGGGCCCTCCAGAGATCATCCACCAATGCGACCAATGCTGTTTCGGTGTTGTACCCAGACCTGAAACCGGACTGGAACGGATCCAGATAGACAGCTTCATCCAGGAACCGAGGGAACTGCCGAGCAACCACACTCTCTACAACCTTCGCAACAAAGGGAAGGTTGGAGACAGGACGATAATTATTTAAAACAGCTGGGTCTAGTGAAGGCTTCTTGAGAAGGGGCAGAACCACTGCCTCCTTCAAGGCGGTCGGAACGACACCCTCACCCAAAGAAGCATTCACAGTGCCCTGGAGCTAGCCTCGTGTCACCTTCCGGAAGGCCAGCACCAACCAGGAGGGATACGGGTCCAATAAACATGTGGTTGCCTTCAGTCGCCCCAGGATCCTGTTCATGTCCTTGGGAGCCACAGCAAATACTCTCCATTTCTCAGTTACCTAGTGAAGAGCAGCCATATGGAGCCCAGCATGGGCAATCTTGCATCTTCTATTTCTCCAGATAGGATCAAAGGAGTCAATTTACTTGTTGACTTCTTGTTCTCAGGCACATTTGGCAGACTTCTAGGGAAGAAATGATAGGAGGGGCACAGGTCCAATAAACATGTCGTAAGTCGCCCAAGGATCCTGTCCATGTCCTTGGGAGCAACAGTCTCAAACTCATCCCAGATAACAGTCTCAAGACTCGCCTCTGTCACCCCACCTGCGGCTACCCAGTCAGAGTCCAAACCGCTCCAGATCTGATCGATCTTGTCTTGAAAATGGCCTTTAAACTCTTCCACGTGTCCCTGCAAGCGGTCCCCACACTCCTCCAAGTGAAGGATGGAGCGGGCAAACCCAAACAGGGCGGCAGGGCGATTATCGACAGATGCGATCAGAGAGGAGAAGTAATTATACTTAGCCACTCTGATCGCGTCAAGGTAGTCCCTAATATGGGTCCTTACCAAAGATCAATCAGACTCGGCTCAGCTGGCCCTCCAACTACTCTCTAGGCATCTTTTCTGGCATTTCATCTTCCTCAGCTCCTCAATAAACCAGGGAGCTGGGGTGGTTCAACGCTGGGTCAGAGGCCCCAAAGACTCGACCCGATCCAGGGCCCTGCCCGCCGCCCTATTCTAGGCGGCGGCGAGCACCTCGGCCGAGTTGCGGGACAAGGCTTCAGGAAATGGCCCAAGCTCCGTCTGGAACCTATCCGGGTCCATCAGGAGCCTGGGGCGGAACCACTTGGTCTGTTCTGCCTCCCTGTGGCGGTGAGTGGTGGAAAGGAAGCTCAGCCGAAGGAGAAAATGATCTGAACATGACAGGGACTCAAGTACTGTATCTCCTAAATTCAGACCATTCAACCACTGTTCAGAGGCAAAAATTAGATCCAGCGTGTGTCCCCTCGAGTGCGTGGGTCCCTGAATTACTTGAGTCAGGTTCATGGCTGTCATGGTAGCCATGAACTCCCGAGCTACCTCCGATGTCTCACCCACAGATGGCAAGTTTAAGTCTCCTGCGACCAAAAGTCTGGGAGTCTCCAACGCCACCTCGGCGATGACATTGAGCAGCTCGGGCAGCCCTGACTTCTGCAGAGAGATCAGCTGGCTGAAACCTTCAGGGTTCCAAATTCCCGCTATTTCAATTGGGTGTAAAGTGCTTTGGGAGCGCTTGCACGGAGAATTCGGAGCCCTGGAAGCAGCCCAGCTGCATGTGCCTCGCTGCTCTCCTGCATGAAGTGATTCTGTATGAGGTAAGGAGCGC
>JANHFO010003313.1:56605-70767 GCA_032468095.1 Pareas carinatus
AATTAAAAGGGGAGCGATAAAATAATTTCCCAAATAAATAATTAAAATAATCTAATTCAAATATAGAAGGACAAGGATGTGGCTATCCCAAGCCAGCTTGTTGGAACATGCATGTTATTGACTGCAATGTTTTTTTAAAAAAATCAAAGTCTACAACAGTTTTGTTGTGAATTATGACCACAACTGAATATTGAATAATGACTTGGCAGGAAGTGATTCAGAAGAATTAGCAATTGTTGTTCTTAGCGCTTTATTTTTTTAAGAAGAGAAACCAAAAAAACCTCTCCTTTTCTTTATCCTATCGCAAACTAAAAAAGACCTATAGGTTGGCCTCAAATCTCCGACAATGCCTAATATTATTCTGCCTGCATAATTAAAGTTGTTTGAACTAATGGATGGGTTAAAGTCTGTCTCATAACATCCCTTTATGGATGTTTTTAGCAGGCTAATAAGATAAGTACAGGTTGAAGGAAGATAAAAATGAATGGTCATAAAACAATATTGGGGCCTTTATATGAAAAAAAATGGAAGATAATGGCATAGGTAAAATGAATACTATATTCATTTACTTATTATAGTATTCATTCCATAGATTCTTACCAGTTCACAATGTGATGCAGAAATCATTTAAAATGTCCCCCCAAAACTGACAGCCTAGATCACCACTAACCTTCCAAAGACCAGAATATTTGTCAATGTGTTCTGTAGCATCGGAGCAACCATACCAAACACCTGCCTTCAAGTCCAGGTCCTCCTTACTTCTAGGGAAAACACTGGAACCTTAAGCATCCCCTATCTCAAAACATTCCATCAAAGAACGGGAAGAATCATTTTGAAGGATTTGGTCCTCAATCCAACATTATCCTGTTTCTCAAACCTCTGATAATTGAGATACTCTAATAAAAATTGGAAGCACTGTTCACTTTTATTCTTCACTCTTTACTCTTACACTTTCAATAATTTGTTTCTAGGGCATGCACAAGGAAGAATGGCATGTCCTTAGAAACTATTCCTTGTAAATGACTGAGGGCAGCTTGTAGAACCTCTGCTTCTGTCATACATGCAAATATACCAAAAAACATCTCCCTTCCCTTACTTCCCATGAAAGCTGAATTTAAAGAGTGAGGCAGAGATGTAAAATTAATCTTTTCCAGAAAGTACAAATTTGGAGACTTTCAGGTTTCAATTAACATTACTTCTAAAAGCACAGCAACAGTTCTCTTTTTTGACAGGAGTAGACAACTTTACTGCATAAGAGATATTCAGTGACATCTCTTTATTGCTTTTTACTTAAAAAAATGCAGGCTGATTAACTACAAAGGGGTTCTCGTTAAGCTAATTCAAGCCTTAACACTAACCCTGTACAATGAACGGCACTTTGACAAGGACGGAGCCCATGAGGTTCCTAGCTACACATTCATAATCAGAAGTATCCTCTTTATGAGCAACGGCAATACGCAGAGAGCCATTTGTCAAAACGGTCATTCGGTCTTGATTCAGAAGAGGCCAGCCTTGGCGAGACCATTTGATGGTTGGACGGGGTTCTCCTTCTGCTTGACAGTTCAGCACTGCTGTGGTACCAGCCTCAACAGTGATCTCTACTGGTTCAGTTTTAATAACAGGTGCACCTGAGAGAAACAAAATATTCCTGGATTGGTTGGATTTTGTGATAAATCAGTAAAAGCAAAGGACTCTCCTTTTCGACACTTCTCAGTGGTCTGTTCAATGCTATAGTGCAACACTATTTCCATTTCTCTTACTAAAGAAGTGCAACCCAACCCTCAAAATATTTATCCACGTTATAGAAGAAAATATTGCGCTGGGGAGGACATAAATTGTTACTGTCATTCATGATTCTTGACATAACATTCAGAGGCGGGGATACAGACTTCTACTCAGCACAAAATTGAAGAGGACTTTTCAAGTGCTCCATACATATATTTTACCATCTTGTGATATATTTAAAAACTTGACAGGAAAAACCCAGTTCTTTCAGTTGTCTGTACTGTATCTTGTCTCTTTCACCAGGGAAAAAGTTTCAGCATTCTTTCCAAAATGGGAACTATTTCCATAGCTTATCCTTCTTCCCCACCATTAACTGTTCATTGAGGAAATCATTTTGCTACCATAATAAAAGTAGCTGCATGATTTTCCATCAAGCATAATGGTGATCAGAATTAAACTCCCATGACCTCTGCAAAGCTAGGTTAATACTGTGTGCTACAAACTAGGAAGAAGTAAAAATTCCAGGAATATTAAAGTTGGGCAAATAAATTGATTGCTGATCTGAATAGTATCTGTTAGGTTTATTCTTAAGTCCTTTCTATTCCATTTCTTATTCAGCTGTGTATTTTTTCTTACAACAGAATGTTGTATTTTTTCATGATTTTATTTTATTTTATTGTGTTTTGTGAACAAAGGTATACAACAATGTGTTAACACCTTATAAGATGAAAAAAGCATGGTAATTCCCGATTATTATTTTTGGTTGGATGCATTCCCATACCAAACTAAGAAAATCTGTACAGATGTGTGTTTATATAGCCATATTTTCTTTGGTTTTCTCAAAAATATGCAAAAACATCCTATGCTTGCTCAGTCAGAAATGAGCTCCATTGATTTCTATAGGACTTATTCCAGATGTATGCAATACTAAGGCAAATAACAATATTTTCTCTCAATACATTCCTTATTCAAATCATTTTGGATGAAAATAAATATTTTAAATTCTTTTTTTAAATCAGTAACTAGATTGCAGTATTTAGTAAACTGAAAGGTAGCAGCATTCTGAATCACAGGATTGGGTCAGTTCTAATTAGATGTCAAAAAGAATGAATTCTTCAAATATGCTAAGTGAAATTTTGCTCATTTGGGAACAAATTCTCTGCTGCACAGAACGTCAGCTTGGTGCCATCCATATGTTTGCCTAAGAATTCCAAAGCTCCAGACCCATTTGAAGGGCCTAAGGCTATGGAAAACTACTTGACAAGAAAGAGATGAAGGAAAAGAAATCCGAAAGCAAATTCATCCTAGATAATATATTGCTTGAGATTCATTGCTGAAGTTGACTGGGGTCATTGATAAGGTACTATATCATTAACCCATCTTTTGTTCAGATTCTAGAACTGGAGGGGAAGTGACTTGCAGAAATTATGTGTGTTAAATAAAAAACTTAGTTTGCTTGGAAGCTACTAAGATTTACAAGTACAGCAGATACACCTGGGTGCACATTTCATAACTCTTAGGAATTTGTCTAAATATGGGTCTGTAACTTACTATGCAATGTAAGAGTGACCCGGTGTTCAACCACACCAGCATCATTTGTAGCTATACATATATATTCTGCAGCATCTTCATTCTGAAATAAAATAAACACAGGTGATTGTTCAGTCTGAAATTGACTATATTAAACATTATCTTATACATTTGCAGATGTAGGATTTAAGTGAAATTATTCATTGTATGCAAATACTGTTAATTTTATTGAAATGATATAATTTGGCTAAATGACTTTTTCCAATATGTGGATTTTATTAAAGGAAAACCATATGCTTACATATGATTCAATTTTCACTGGCTATGTTGACCGGAAATTTTAGTAATCTGGAGCTCAGGCAAGATTGTTTTATAGTGTGCCAATATGGAAGGATATTCTGACAGGTCAGATATAAAATAAAGATATTTGTAATACTATGCCGCTTGGAAGTTCTGTCTATATATTTTGCAAACATGACTTCCATAATTCCCAGCCATAATTCCCATCTTTTGCTATGCATTGGCAGTTGCAATTCTGTTGTATCTAGGAAAGGTTAGGAAAATCTGGAATCATATGCAAACACACAATCCTTACATGCAAAATATTTTAGAATATATAGAAAAAGAGTGTTTGTAGCAGTTACCAAAAGTAAAAAGCTCATGCTGAATTCATATCCCTTGACAGTGTCATGAAGAGAAATGGGATAATTCTAGCAAGCCATCTTCCAAATAGAAGATGGATACAATCATTTTTGATTAAATTCAATTGTTGCATTAGTTCAATGCTAACTCACTACTGTGCCATAGATGGCAAGGGATCCATTGCTAAGTTGTCTGATTCGATTGCTGATCAAAGAGCCAACTCCTTTTTTACTCCACTGAATAGTTGGAGGTGGATCTCCTGTGACTTCACAGTTGAGAATGGCATTGCCACCCAAGGGTTCAATCCGACTGGAATGATAATCTCCCATGAATACCGGAGGTTCTGAATTTCATAATAAATAAGTATAAGCAACTAGGTAGAAAACAAATGTCTGAAGAAAATTTAAAAGCATAATATTTAGGAAGCACTACATGGATCTGAAATATGATCCATAAATACATATAATAACCCTTGAGATTTAGCCTTCATAACTTTTCTAGGCATTTCTGCTATTTTTGAATTGAATCATTTGCATTGTAGGACAATTAGTTAATTACCATATGTACCCAATTTTATTTTGACTCAAATTGGAAACAGAAATTTTAATCCCACCTATTGATCAAATTTAAATGCTTTATTTCTGTAAATTGAATATTATTATTGCCGTTATTCCTCCTTACCATACCTAATATTGTAATTAGATACATTATGAAAGCAGAAATAGCAGTTAGCAATAGCAATTGCAGTTAGACTTATATACCGCTTCACAGTGCTTTATAGCCCTCTCTAAGTGGGTTACAGAAATCAGCATGTTACCCCCAACAATCTGGGTCCTCATTTGACCGACCTCGGAAGGATGGAAGGCTGAGTCAAGCTTGAACTAGTGGGACTCGAACTGCTGAACTTACTGGCAGCTGACTGTTAACAGAAGTAGAATGCAGTACTGCACTCTAACCACTGCACCACTACAGCTCTACAGCTGTAGAGCTACAACTATTAAGTGAATCACTGCAGTTGTTCACTTAGTAACATGGTTGTTAAGTGAATCTGGCCTTCCCATTGACTTTGCTTGTAAGAAGATTGTAAAAGGTAACCACATGACCCTGGGATACTGCAACTGTCATAAATATGAGTCAGTTCCTGAATTTTGATCACATGACCATGGGGATGCTGCTATGGTTGTAAGTGTGAAAAACAGTCTTAAATCGCTTTTTTCAGTGCCATTGCAACTTTGAGTGGTCAATAAATGAACTATGGTATGTTGAGGACTTCCTGTACTTGATTACAAATTGAATATGAGTCAGCAGTGTGATTTGACTTCAAAAAGAGCAAATGGGATTTTAGGTTGAAGACCTATAGTGGAAGTAATTGTTCCACTTTATTCCGAGTTAGTCAAAGGTCGCCAATTGAGGGAATTGGAAATATTTAACCTTGAGCAGAGTTAACTGAATGAAGTATGATAGCACTCTTCATGTGCTTGAAAGGATGTCATACAGAAGAAGGTCAAGGCCAGGTCTTTCTTGCCCAGACTGCAGGGTAGAAAATAATGGATTAGGTTCCAGGAAAGCAGATTCTGATTGAATGTTAGAAAAACTTCATAAAGAAGAGCAGTTTGATTGGAATCCAAAGATAATGGACTCCCCTTTTCTGTAGGGGTTTAAGCAGAACCTCAACAGCCATCTGCTTTAATTAGGATTCCTGCCTGGAGCAGAAGATTGAACCTGAAAGCCTAAATGGTCCTTTCCCATGCTGTGATTCTATCAACACGGTGCTATAGAGGGGTATACTTACTGTATTTATGAGTCTTTAAAGGAAAAAAAAGTTTTGAGTGCAGAACAAATGGCACCAGTCTAAGAACCGAGTTTCTTTCATCAGAATATTTCAAGTTTCAAGAATATTCAAAATATTTAAGTGGAAAACAATGGGAACTCAATATTTATTTATTTCTGTCTGTGAATGTATGCATCTCTCTCTCTGGGTGTATCTGTGATGGAATGTAAAGAGGAGGTGGATTCACAGGAAGGGAGGGGGCATTCCAGAGGAGTAAGAGGCAACTCAGCTCACATATCATGTGTGAGAGAAAGAGGGTGAAGACATTCCCTCCCTAATAGTTCACAGGGTATATTGTAGATGCAGAGGGTAGAGTCTTCAGTCTGATAGAATTTTGTCCATAGGTGTGAAACAATAAAGACCTCAACTTGGAAGAATTACCAGGTGCCATTCTTGGGGTTGGGGGCTCCCAGTTTCCTTTGTTTTTTTCTGCTTAACTGTAGCTTTCATAGCATATTATACACATTTAAAATTCTGTTTTCTAAAATAGATTTCATGCCTTTGACCAGCATTTTGATAAATAGGATGATAGGTAACTTTCAGTACAAACTGCCACCTATGTGAACACAAAGAAGAGGAACATAGACTTGATTTGTATGCTGAGCTCTGGACTTAGGACATTTGAAACAACCGTTTGTAGTACAGAACATTGTGTACATCTGCAGTGCTAACATGTACATATTGCAAGAAGACAGAGGCTGAGGGCTGAAGATTATGACAATACTGCAAGGTGAACCCATGGTGAGAATGGTGAATGGTAATCCTGCAGATCTGCATCTTATTCATGACAAATGGATTGCCAAAAATATCATATACATCAGGGGTCCCCAACCTGTGGGCCACAGCCCACTACCTGGCCATGGCCTATTTGCAACTAGGCCACGTGAGCGCATGTGCCCACAGACCCACTCACATGGCCGGCAGATGCTCACAACTCCACTCGTGTGAGAGCCGGGTGCACACACATGCTTGCCCCTCACACAAAAAGATCCTCTCTTCCTCTCTCCCCACAGAAAGATTAGAGAAAGCCGCTATACATACTACTCGTCAGCCATTCCTCTTCTCCTTCCACCCCGCAAATTTTTTTTGTGATACCTCGGTTCAATTTTTTCAGGAAGAGATTGTTTTCCCTTTGCAGGAATAAGAGTGGTTGGAAATACTACCTCTGTGACTCAGGATTGCCATTAGAAATTCATGTAATCTCTACAATATAAACATCATCTACCAGATTAGTTCAATATCCTAGTTATATGGAGATAATTGCAGTTATCTGATAATATTCTGGTTGAATGCCAATGTATTGTCAATGAGGTAAACTTTGAACATTGATATGGTAAATGCAGTTGTGAAATCAGTACAGATTACAATGGAAGATTTCCTTGTTTCTTTAATGTGGATTAGAAGCATTGAACACATTGTGGCAACACTGCCTTGCTTCAAACAGCTTCAAATTTGTTTCTTAATTCAGAGGAAAGGTCTGATATGGATTTATAAAGCTTTTACAGATCTGAAAAAAATGGAAAATGTCTCTGCATACTTATCCATGATTAATGTCAATAACCAAGGTAAGTGGTTCTTTGTTCTGAACCATAAACAGTAGATTTTATAGAGTGGGTCAAATTCATAATCATTTGTGATTTTAAAATATTCTCCTCAGAAATATTTGCCAGCCATATACGGTTTTTTAATCCATCTTCAAAATAAGTGCTTATAATTTTAAGAAATTCTCCTAGCTCTTTTTTAAAATTACATATTTGTAATTTTGCCTACATGATGCAATTATTTTCTTCATTTTTCTACTGAATTTTTAAATTGTATTTTAATGTAAATAAATTTCTAAAATTGCTGTAAATATGAATGAATAAATGTATATTGGTTTGTGTTTGTATTTGTAAAAAGCTTGACTTATGTCCCATATAGCATGATAGGCAGAAGGTAGATTGAAAACTTTTAATAAATTTTGGGGTGATTTGGAATAGGAAACAAAGAACATCTGTTGGGACCAGTCTCCCTGGAGTTAGATGGTGACATTAGAAAATCCGGAAGTAATCAGGAAGTGATCTGATCATGATAAAGGAGACACCAAAAACTCCCAAATTTCATATCACATAGTCACTGCTCCTATGGAAATACCAGTTCCAGTGTGTGACCACTGTCCTATGTAGGATTCTGAATGACCTTGGTGGCCAAGAACTCCTATGTCACCTCAGATTTCTTTCCTGAAGAAGGCATATTGAAGTCCTCCAAGGACATAAATCTGGGAAACTCTACTCTAAGTCAGAAATTGAGTCAAGTTGCTCAGGTAGGGAAGTTGCCATGCAGCTGCGAGGCTACTACACCAATAATCCCAACAGATCCCTAGAAGCCAATTTAATGAACAGGATCTTATATCTAGTTATCTGTGGTGCAGTGGCTATGAAAATTATAAGAGAATCTCAGATGACAATTGCCAAATGTCGAACCCTGCCATGAGGGCTTGATGGATTCTGCTCGCTTCCCCTTTCTGGACCCATCCAGGTCTCAGTAACACATGCCAGCTTGATTTACTACAATAGTAACAGAGCTGGAAGGGAACTTGCAGGTTATCTAGTCCAATCCCCTGCTCTTGCAAGAAACACCTATACTCTTTCTGATAAATAGCTATCCAGTCTCCTCTTAAAAGTCTCCAGTGATGGAGCATTCACAACTTCTGAAGGCAATTTGTTCCACTGATTAATTGTTCTCACTGTTAGGAATTTTCTTTCTTAGTTCTAGATTGCTTCTCTCTTTGGTTAGTTGTTTATTGTCCTGCCAACGGGGGCTTTGGTAAATAAGTTAGCCCCCTCTTCCTTGTGGCAGCCCTTAAAAGATTGCTATCATGCACCGTGCTCTGCCTTTTACTAGACTAGGTGTACCCAGTTCCTGCAATCGTTCTTCATATGTTTACGCTTTTAGGCCCCTAGTCATTTTTGTTGCTATTCTCCGAATTCTTTCCAAAAACTCAACATATTTTTTTGTATTGGGGTTACCAAAGCTGGATGCAGTATTCTAAGTGTGGTATTACCAAGGCTTTGTAGAACAGTACAAGTACTTCATGTGATCTTGATTCTATTTCTCTGTTAATGCAACCTAGGATTGCATTGGCCTTTTTGGCTGCTGCCACACACTCTTGACTCCTGTTAAGATGATTGTCTACTAGGATACCAAGATCCCTCTCGCAGTTACTACTGCTGAATCAGGTTTCACCTAGTCTGTACCTGTACTTTTCATTTTTCTTGTCTAAGTGTAAAAAATGGATGATTTTCTCATCAATGCTAAATCACTAATGAGGGAGGCACTATTATAGACCAACCTGGTATTAAGAACCACAGTCAAATGTCAGGGTTCATTGTTATTAGAAGACAGTTTTATTTCAACAGGCATACCACCCTAAATTTTATCCATCTGGAAAGGAGGTTTTGATTTCTTATTGTAGGTTTTTATATTTTGATTTATTTATTTATTTGTTTATCATTTTACATTGTGATTTATCAACAACAGTATTTTGTCTTGGGTGGACTATAAAACCTGCAAAATAAATAAATAACTGAGTAAAAGAAATGTGTGTGTGTGTGTGTGTGTGTTTGTTTTCATAGATTTCCACGGGTACCCGGTATGTAGGCCTAGGTGTGTTCGGGTCTTTTCCCATGTAGGATAGAGAATATTTTGACAACGTTTCAGGGAGGTCTCACTTGTAATCTTCAGGCTGGTGCTTTTGGCTTCTTGCTCGTGTAAGTGAAGTGTGATTGAAGTTGCCTTTTATCTGTAAATACTGGTGGGAGGGTTTGGTGTGCTGGGCTGGTTGGCTGAATTGTTATTTCTTCATTGGTTGATGGAGTTAATGTTGGTATAATCGGCTGTTGTGTTGCAATCTCCTGGGTCATTTGTGTAGTGATTGCTTTTCTATTAGTCTTCTGTGTTTTAACAGCTTGGGTAATGGGCTATTGATGTGGAGTCCTGGGTCTTGTGCTGTGATCTCCTGGGTCGTTTGCTGTGTTGTAACTTTTTGAGTTCTAGTGGTGTCATTTTCTGAGTTTTGTGATGTGATGTTCTGAGTGGATGGCTGTGGTGTAGCATTCCAGGTTTTGGTTTGGCTTCGAGTTTGAGGTCTGGGTCTGTGTTCTTGGTGTGTGTCAATTTGTTTGGTTTTGGGGTCGCAGTGTGTGATACAGCCATGGTCTGGTTTTTGGATGGTGGTTGTCTTTTGTTTATAGGATGGGGTAGGATTTGGGTCTGGTGAGGGGAATTGGTGATGGTGTCTTGTGTTGTTTTGGGTCTGGTGTTGGTTTTCGTGCCTGAGACTCATTTGTTGGTGAGGGCTAGTTTCCTGGAAGGCGAGAGGTATCGTCCCATTTATTCATGTTGTGGGGTTGTTTCTCTATTTTGATGGCTTCCCTGATTATTCTCTTGTTGAAGCGTACAATGTTGGAGAATGTTGGCAACTCCGATCACACTTCATTCACACTAGCAAGAATCCAAAAGCACCAGCCTGATGATGGTGAGTAAGATCCCGCCAAAACGTTGTCGATATCTATCGAAATTCATATGAAGAAGCTAAATTCCCTTCCCACAGTTATTAGCAATCTTGACCAAAATCACTAAAGATTGCTTCTCTTTCTCTCTTTGCAAACTCGTTAGGCGTAATTGCTTTTTCTATTGTCAACAGCTGAAGAAAAGTATCTTTATGGCTGCATGGTGAAAATGAGATAGGTGGGTACCTGAGTGTGATTTGCAGTGTGTTGGTACATAAGCACACTCATATAGCCATTAGCCTGTTACCCAGCAATCAATGTGGTATTTGTGGTCACAAGGATTGTCAGTTCTAATGTATTGGTTCATATATGAGAAATATCAACTGATGTCTTTCAGTTGAATATGTAAACTATTTCCACTGAAATGTACCAATAGTCCTCGACTTACAAACAGAACAGAGCCTAAAATTTCTGTTGTTAAATGAGACAGTTAAGTGAATGTTGTCCCACTTTACGAATGTTCCCCCACTTTCTTGCTATAGTTGTTAAGTGAATTCCTGCAGCTGTTAGTAGTAACATGGTTGTTAAGTGAATCTAGCTTCTCCATTGACTTTGCTTGTCAGAAGGCTGCAAAAGGTGATCACATGACCCTGGGATACTGCAATTGTCATAAATATGAGTCAGCTGCCAAGCATCTGAATTTTGATCACATGATCATGGGGCTGCTACAATGGTCATAAAGTGTGAAAAATGGTCATCAATTATTTTTTTCAGTGCCATTGTAACTTTGAATGGCCACTAAATGAATGTTTGTAAGTCAAGGACTACCTGAATTGCACTTGTATCAAAGATATATCACATAATACAAGTCTATTATGAAGGTCCTTGCAGATACATAAGTCATTATTTGATTCTATAGCCAACAGTTAGGAACAGCAATAGCACTTAGAATTATATACCGCTTCATAGTGCTTTGCAGCATTCTATTAGTGGTTTGCAGAGTCAGCACATTGTCTCCAACAATGTGGGTCCTCATTTTACCAAGGATGGAAGTCTGAGTCAATCTTGAGCCGGTCAGGATTGAATTTCTGGCAGTGGGCAGAGTTAGCCTGCAATACTGCATTTCAGCCACTGCGCCACCACAGTTAATGGATATACATGCAGGAATCAGATTCTAGAGATTTGTAATCATTTTATTTATTATATTTATATAAAGGGCCACTCGACAGTTTTGTACCCTGATTAATATATAGCACATAGTGTTAAAGAACATTTTAGTGACAGAGCATCAAGTAACTATTCGGACTATAAAAATGTCTGGAATAAAAATACTCATATGAAATATAATTAACAAACACTGAACAAAGTCATTTCAGGAAATTGAAAATACTTGAGAATAACAAAACTTATAATAGTTCTGAAATGATCACGAAAAAGTAATTCAATGAGCCTCTCAGACAAGAATTGAAATAATCAAGTTCAACAATTCAATTTCAACCTACCTCGCATTCACAATATTGCCAGCATTTAATTCGACCATTTCTTCAAATCCTACAGCAAATATGTCAGCGGGACAATGATCATCTGTTGTGATGTGGAAGGAAAAACCAAACATATGAATTGATTTACAACTTGATCTAATTATTTCATTTCAGGAAGGGAGGCAAACACTAATAAATGAAGCTCGCCTTCCCAGATGCATGTAATTAGTTCCTACTAGAAGTATCTAAAACACTTTCTTACTCTTACAAGGACAGTCCCAAATGTCATACTGATATATTCACACATGCATACAATTACATACATAAGCATATTTCTGTCACATCACCTGTAGGATTTTTTTATTACCTTGAAACCCTGAAACCCCGCAGAGCTTAGGGGAATCAAGTAACCAATCTGTTAACTCGCTGGTACCAAGGATATTACTCTTAAACTGTTTGCCTCCATTTACATTCCAAGTCCCCATGGCAACACGAATTCTTTTGAAGTTTGTGAATTCAAACTGACGCTCTGACATGATTTTCAAAGTGCTTGGTGTCACTAATGGAGATGAGGAAAGAGAGAAAGGAAACTATTTTTTCCCTTAAAACTGTGAACCATGGCAGTAATTACAAATTATCTCTTGATAATTATTTTGCTGTCATGCTTCCAAGTATTTCCTTTATAAGTACTCTCTTACAAAGACAGGATAAACACAGGATAAGCATGTTAAATTATATTGAAGCCCTTATAACAATAATGTTTCTTACTAGTGAGAGTTCATAAGTAGCCACATGGATAGTATAAGAACAGATCCATTTTCTCTTCTACAGAGAAGATCATTTTTGCATGGTATGTCCATAGTTTTAAAAAATGGAGCGTGATGTTTGCAGATTCCACCCTCCTTCAGTGTTCTGAAAGATCATCCAACTTTCTAGAGAAGATTGAAACGGCATTATGGATTGGAGGACCAATAAAAACATGGTGGAGAAGACCAGGTCCTTTATTCTATCAGTAGAATTCTGTTGCGATATTAAAATCTCCCACTAATGGACGGAACTTTTCACCTGTGAGACACTGATTTTGCATACAATGAAGAGACTGGCTGAATATCTTACTGAGAAGTCCCAAATATAATGCTGAATTCTTTTTTTTCTAATTATGAACTCTTGTTCAGGCTTACTTAGGTGGATTACTCCCAAGAAGTATACAAGAATGGATAAGACTGCAGAGTTGTTGAAATAAAAATGACCTTGCTTACTCAATAATGCGGTATGATCCAGCAGCATTCTCTCTTTATCAGCATACTCTTCATTGCAGAAATCACCCATAAGCAGTAAGTCAATGGCTTCCTGTTTCACACTATCAAAAAAGTTTGACTGAATGGTCAGTGACACTGACCGGGCACCATCTTTAAATTTCCCAACCTATATAAGAATAGGATTAACAATTTAATTTAATTTCATAGTTATTGAAATGTCACATAATAACTGGGGTTCGTTTTTTCCTTTACCTTAGCTTTTCCTTCTAAAGCACGGCTGCCTGTAAAAATTCTGCTTAGATTCTGCCCATTGAGGGCCCACATTGCTTTGTAAGATTCCAAAAAACGTTCAACTATAGGTTTGGAATTTAATCCCAGGCTTTCTAGTTGACTTTGAAGAACCTGATTTTAAGAAAGAAAAATACACTGCCGAATGAGGCAGGATAAGAATCAAATTTCCCACCCACATAAAATTCAATGTTTGATCGATAATTCCTCTTATAAGGGTTTTGCTCAAAATTTCAGAAACTGAATGCTTTATTGCTCACCTCAAGCGCAATGAAGGTTTGGACGGTATTAGTTCGATTTAGACAATCCAGGCAATTCATTCGAATGGTACCCATCTGTTGACTTCAAAAAACAAGTTAAAGAGCTAAAAGAATTAGTACTGTTCCTCCCCCTATAAGTTGAGCATTCTACTGAGCAATTCCAGCATGAAAACTTAGGATTCTGTGATCAATAGCTGAAGTCTTAATAGTCTGAAGTCTTAAAGGAGAGGCATAAATCTATGATTTGGTTTATTCACTGCTAGCTTCCTTTGCTACAATTCATCAAGGATGTGCATCTGGAATCCTGGAACTGGCTAGATCAGTTTCCCCCCAAATGGTCTCCTCGGAACCAACTTTGACAGGAAAGGCAAGACTATGTATTTTACATATTGATTCCCATAAAGTATCATCAGAACAATTAATAGTAACTATTATAATAGGAGCATGCTTCAGATTAATTTGTTTTACAAACGGATGATTTTGAAAGATTAGTAACAGATGAGGCATCCAAAAGTATCTGACCCACCAACTTTCCAGACTGTTTCATATGTAAAAATGATGAAGCGTTGCAATTTACTGTATTTTTCGCACCATAAGACGCACTTCCCCCCCCCAAAAAAGTGGGGGGGAAAGTGTATGCGTCTTATGGAGCGAAT
>JANHFO010003313.1:73576-84271 GCA_032468095.1 Pareas carinatus
CAACACAAGAGAGAACTGCTTGTGAGTTTTCAACAACCGTGTAGTGGTCCTCAGCTGCAAGGATCTTTGGTGGGACTGTGAGAAGTATTTTTTTTAACCAACCAATAATTACTTTTATTAAAGTTAGACATTTTGTATATGCACATGGATGTGAACATCTTTCACCACAAGTGTCTTCAACATGTTTTAGTGGATATTTGTACAGGTGGTGATTGAGAAAGATTTGTTTAATTTGGAGAAAGTAAAACTTTTGGAAATGCTGGCTTAATGTTCTAGGCATTTTCATCCAACACATCTGGATGGCTAAGGAAGGCTGAAATAGTATAGCACAGTATTCTTCAGAAATATGAGAGAACTATCCCCCCCAAAAGTATAATTTTAATAGGGAAATTTGGGAACTAGCAAACACTTGCCAGGAAACTCTTAAATTATGTAGGCAATCAGATTAGCTTTTGTTCACAGTATGCAGTGTTCAGAGCTCACACCTGGTATTCTGCCACAAATAAATAATTCCACTCTATGCTTTTATAATATATCAAAGTATAGATTTTAACTTCAACACTGCTGTGTTCAGGGAAAATATCACAGTGCACTTTATATTAACAATTTTTTAAAATATATTTTATTCCACAATAATATTAATTTTTCCACTGTTCCTACACTTTTTTGTCTGGAAGTGGGGAGAAATGTGTGGATGATCAAGATGGGATGGGATGTTACTCAATAAAGCAAGCCTACCCAATCCAGAAGATGTAGCATCTCAACTCCTGCAAGGAGATTGATGGAATCTAAGGTCTAATTGAACTGATAAACATTTGGTCTAAACATTGTATATTTTGATTGGTTTAGGACATGAGTCTCCAACCCCCTGGTCCATGGACCAGCACCAGTCCATGGGCCGTGCAAACAGGCTAAGCCCCATTTGCAGGATGCAGGCAGCACACAAAACCACTCCCCCTCTGGTCCGCAGAAAATGCTTTCTCCATGGAAACAGTCCCTGGTGCTAAAA
The DNA here is from genome assembly GCA_032468095.1 of Pareas carinatus. NCBI lineage: Eukaryota > Metazoa > Chordata > Lepidosauria > Squamata > Pareidae > Pareas > Pareas carinatus. The sequence continues at coordinate 74,586 of JANHFO010003313.1, forward strand.
AAGTTGAGGGTCACTGGTTTAGGATACCTAGGTAGCAGTCTTACTCATCCTTTTCAGAATTAGATTGAGATCTGGATTCAGTCCAGGAAATTAGCTAAAACAGCATTGTGTCTTTTCTATCTTATTAGCACAGGACTAGGTATAATGTCTAGAGTGAAGCTGCTCTAAAGCAAGTGATGATGGTGGTTTTCTTTTAATCTCCAGATAGAAAAACTCAGCAGGATACATTCTTCTCCCTGTTGCTTCTACTTTGGATTACCTTCTAGTAAGCCTCCACCTTGAATCTGCAATGTTGTAGCTCTATGACTTACAGAATGGGCCATAATGGCTGCTGGGCTACATTGTGTACCTGTGTGCATACTCTGCCACTGGTTAGATCATTGAATTAAAAACTGATCATCTTCACATTTCAGGTTACTGTCATTGTAGGCTTCCTCAAATATTAGTGGAGTGGGTTATTGCCATTGGTCATTGTTGCTGGTGGTTAGGGGCAGGACCATTTTGATCTTTCCCTTCTCGGCTATGTAAGCACAAAATATGCTAAAAGTTTAGTCAGCTCTAAAAGATCCTATCTTCTTTTTCCAGATTTATAATTATAGGGTGATTTGGCTAAAACTATATAATACCAGGTCTCCACCTATTATTTCTAGGGTGACTTTAATTCTCTGCAATAGCCTGTTCATTAAAGTATCATTATATGTTTAACTGTGGAATGAAAAAGTTAAGAGCTGACCATTATTTTGGCTTCCTCAGTGTTTAATAAACAAATCCAAGTTTTCCAGGTTTTAACATTACTTACCAAGGACATCAAGTTTCATACTGGAGCTGCTGGATCCAGCCACATTTGTAGCTACACAGGTATAATGTCCAGTATCCATAGGCTGAACATAGGCAATCTGCAAAGCTCCTGTGCTGAGAACCCTTTGTCTCATGGACTCTGTAACTATCTGTTCATTTTTTTGCCAGGCAATCACAGGAGATGGGTAGCCTTCTGCTTCACACAACAGGGTGACAGGTTTATTCACAACAGCCACATATTCTTTGCGATGTGATTTGATAACTGGAGGAACTGAAAAGTAATTGCTCAATTGAATTCTTGTTTGAATTTTAATTCAGAAGCAAAAAAAACCTAAGCAAGTTTACATATATACTAATACAAATACTGTATAGACTTTTATGTATACATTCCCCCTCAAATTATCTATTTGAAATGTCATTTTATTCCTGGCAGACCATTTAAAATATGCTTGCAAGAAACAAGTTAGAGAATTGATACCCAGGACTGTTTAAAGATTTCCTTGGCCTCGTATCTAGCTGAGAGTCAATATTGGATTAGTATTCTGTGTGCAATAACTGTTTATTTTCCAGTATGATGAGCCGAGCCATAGTTTTTTCAGGCACATTCTGGGTTCATTTGGAGAATGAAGAGTTCATTTGGAGAATTCTCCACAATAAGCAAAGACTTTAATTTTTTAGTAGTTATGTTTTATGACGTTTACATATTATACGTAGTTGGTTCCAGAATACCTCTTAAAAATGGATCTTGTTTTGTTCAAGCACTATTTTGCACCTTAGGTCACATTTCTATGCTGACATCAAATAACAAAGCTGTGGGTTAGGTGTAAAATTTACCTTGAATTTTTAATTTGATCTTCCCAAGAGCAGTGCCTGCTGGATTCTGAGCAACACACATGTAGGTTCCAGCATCTTCAACAGCAGCTTTAGCAATTTGAAGGCTCCCATTGGGAAGCACTGTATACCTATTCCCTAAAATACATATAGAGCATTTTAGATAAGACAGAAAGAACAAACAGGTTAAATCCTAAGCAATAAGGGAATAAGAAGGAATAAGAGAGAAAATAAATTTTGAATAAGAAGACATATTCACATTTTAAAGATATTTACCAAAAAAAATAGCAAGGAAAGAGTTTATACTGCACACCAATATCCCTGGCTAGATTAGTAGAGAACATCTTGGTAAACTGGTGTTTTGTTCACTATGGCAGCCATATTGTAAAGGAATTCAAAACATGTCCATAATTTATAGCAATGTCTCTGGTTCAAAGTTACCTATTTTATAGAATACAAAATGTAGTATAAATTCCCTTTTATTTACATGTTGCTAATTGCTCTGAAGGGAATTGAAAATTATGATAAAAATCAAATACCTGTTGTAATAACACTGACCCCTTCCTTCTGCCATGATATTACAGGATGAGGTGTGCCTAATGCTTCGCAGGGTAGGAGAACTGGGTTATTCAGAATAACATCCTGTACTCCAGGTTGCACTCCTATTGTTGGTGGTTCTAACAGGAGCACAAAACAAGAGCTGGTTAATAATCTAAGAAACTTGTTATTGCTTTCTCTACACTGTATAAATTGCTTTTAAAAGCAAAAAATTCTCTGAGTGTTTCCACCAGACTAAAATCATTAAACTATAAATTGTAACACTTATTTACTCAACATCCCACAACTAGCAACATAAAAGGTTTTTTTTTTTTTTCAAGACTTCCAGGATTTAATATTAAGCTAAAACTGTGTATATGGGAAGAGCATATCTTAAAAAAATTTAATCACACTATTTCAGGTGGAAGAATTTTCCTCTGCAATATAGAAAGATGGGAATCAGGGGAAAGGTTTAATTAAGAATTATCTCTTAATGTTTATTTTGATAGTCTTTTACATGGAAGGAATAAAGAATATCCCTGCAGTTTGGCAGTACAAATCTGCTAGATCCATACTGTTTTTCTTTTTCTGAATGTTTAAAGCTTAGATTTATAGTTGTGTAGAAAATACCTATTATTAAGAATAGAAGCATACAACTTCCCACCTTACCCTGAACATGAAGGGTAATGTGCCTATAGGCAGTGCCAGCAGCATTCCATGCAATGCAAGTATATTTTCCTGTATGGTCCACTTGAGCAGTACTTACATCAATAGCACCTAAAAAGAAGAAATGAAAGACTTCCACTGATTATACTAAACAGTGATTAGTGATCACTAGCAATTCTCAGCTAGTTTAGATACAATTCCTGGAAAAAAATAAAATCAGTGGAAGCTTTCTAAATCAATGTTTAGAGTCTGAAATGTGAAATGGAAAGATTGATATTTTTTAATCTTCTCTATTCTGCATTAAATCTAAATTGAAATATTTTATACTACATCACGTCTAAATTGGACAGCACAAGCTATTGTAATTCCAACAGGATGACCATCACAGACTAGGCAATGACTGAAGGGATATATTAAAAGTTTAGCTATTGCTGCAGGCCTTGTGTGAAATATGTTCCTGACAAAACATTCTGTTTTATGTAGCAAGCAAGACCAGCAAAATTTAACTCTCCACCTTCCTTGACATTTTTTTTTCATTGCAACACCCCATCACCATCACAACCTATCTCTGTTCATGCTGTTTTTCATGGCATGCACAACCTGAAGACAGTATTCTGAAGCCATTTCCTCGAGGAGGAAGTTTTATTCCATTCTTGGTCCAATGAATTGAAGGCGCTGGAACACCTGATGCAGTGCAAGGGATGATTATGGGGGATGACTTGGTTGCTAACAGATCTGTGACTTCATCTGCTATGGATGGTGGCACTAAAGTAAATAAAGACAAATATAATAGTAATCATTTATACTGTGATGATGTCTCCTTGAATGGCCTACAATTGCCAGAACAATAAAGACAAACTAAAGAATATACCATATTTACTAATGAAGAATGTACCATGTATTTATATTTGAATAAGCTTATAGTTTCTACCTGTATAGAAAAACATATGGAACTCCTTGTTTCTTTTTTAAATACAAAATGATTAAAATACTTTAATGATGGATTAATTATTGACAAGAATTTGCGGTACAAATCTACAGTGCTTTTTTTGTCATAGAACGTGTTTTTGCCTTAAATACAGCAAATTAAATTTATGTCAAGAACTGAATATAAAATTTTTAAAAATAAAAGATTAAAAAGATGCGAGTTTCAGTACCTTTTTTTAAAATAAAAAGCACTGCAAACAAATCAGATATTAAAATAGTATGTAAGTCTACAATATGTCTTACAGAATTATATTTATTGGGTGGATTTTCATTCTGTGTAAAAGAAATGATTTGCAGCAGAATGGTTTAGCAAGTCCTAGAGTTCATCATCAACAGCTTTCCATTTAGCTATTCTCACTTTTGTTCCATTTTTTATTTTATTTTTAAATCTGATTTTCATCATTAAAATAACAATTCTCCTTCTGAAACTTCCTGGTAGATCAGCTTTAAAATTTTACAAGAGCATATTCCAATATTAGTACTGTACCTTCAACCACAAGACTAACGGTTCTTTGATCTTTGCCTGCTTTGTTGCTTACTGTGCACTCATAGAGTGCAGTGTCTTCTACAATAGGAGAAAGGATTACTAGGGATCCTGAAGACAAAAGCCTAGTAGAAAGCATAAAAGGAATGTTTACAGTTCACCACAGTGTTTGTCTCAGGAAATATAATTCAGATACTGAGCTTAAGCAAAAAAGCAGTAGAAATATATTTCAGCATTATCGTCTTACAGAATTTTTTACTTGAGGAAGAAAAAGATTCCCACCAAAACTTTTTGTGAATCAATTTGAGACAGTAGGTTTGAATACTTGACTTCTAGGAAGTCATTTCAGATCCAGCTGATGTACCCGACACATAATTAATGAAAGTTTTGTTCTTCTAATAAAACATAAAAAACAAGAAGCAGAAAGGGCTTCTAATTCTAATTCTGTTTTTCAGTCTGGTTCCAGGCAACTGGCAAAAACCTGCAGAGCTTCTCTTGATGAAGGTGGAAATAAATCATCATACTGAAGTAGATAGTGAGAGAAAGCTTTCCTTCTCTGAAGGGCATCCTATTTCATTTAAGCTATGTCTAACAAATACTTTCCCAATATTTTCAGCAAGATGAAAGGAAGATCCCATACTCTTCTCAGCTGCATGAATTTATCCAAGCAAGATCTGCTTGCTTGGGATTCAAACAAGGAAACAGAAGCAGGGTCTATTAATTTGTAGAATTTCATTTTGATATGCAAGGAGAGAGATGTAAATACACACATTAATATTCTTTTTTTTAAAATTAAGACTGCTGGCAGTCTAACAAGACAGTTAATGAGAATATTGCCAAAATCCTAGACAGGCAGATGGTATTAAAATAATATTTATGAAACATTCATTGCAATTGCATGAGCTAAATGACAGGTGATTAATTACTGCAGGAAATTATGTCTCCATTCCCAAATTTAAAACAATAAGCAATTCTGCACTGCGGCACAAACTGTGTGTGCTATTCTTTGCTGATTTTTAAGAGAAATTCTTGAAGGACAGCCCAGATTGTCAAGTGGTGCTCAGTCCAAATTTAGGATCTCTACAACACCTAATTGAGGTTGAGGTGATTTGTAGGTACACATACACACATCTGCCTTTAGAGATTGATTTTTTCTCATTATTTTCCATGCCTTTCCTTTATTTTCTTTCATGTTTCCAGATACCTTCACACCCCCTGCTGATGCTCCCATAAACAAAGCAATAGGAAACAGTTGTTTTTCTAATTTCTTCATTCTTCTCTAAGATCATGGGAATTTGGTAGCCAGGAAAATGTTTGTTCCTCTTCAAAAATAAACAAATAAACCCAACATTGCTATATTGTAACATAATGATTTTTTATTTTAAAAAATAGGCACTTTGCAATACTATGGTTGTTGTAGAAAACAAAGGGAGCATTTTTCAAACTGGCTAAGAAAAAAACCCCGCTGAGTGAATCAAATTGAAAGTACAGATTATGTATTTGTGTGTATCTATGCACGTATTTGAAAATCACTTTTCCCTTCCCTGGGGTAGAAGAGTAGGTTCTCTTTAAAGCACTACACACAATCACTACTCTGTACTCATAAAAACAAATAAAGACCCATTCTTCACCTGAATGAGTTCTGATCCAAACTGAGAACATGCCCATTCTTCTTCCAGCTTATCTCTGGCTTAGGAATTCCTGTAGTTTCACAGGGTAGTGTTGTTTGTATATTTACAGATACTGTGACATTGACAGGTCCTGGAGCAATGTATGGAGGAACTGCAGAAAAAAGATAGTCCATTGGTCTTTACCAAATGAGGGATGGAAAATAAAACACAGTTTATTATAGCAGATGTAGCTCAAGCAAAACTTCCCTAACCCATCCCTTAGTGACCTATATAAATTCATATATATTCAGTGGGAGTTTTATACAGACATCATTCATTCTAATCCAACCGTTACTGATGTCCAATTAATTAACTAACTAGTCAAAAAGGATATTTTGTTTGTTTACTTATTTAATTTTTATGCCACCCATCTCCACTATAAGGTGTCTATGGATGGTTTATTGATTATAAAACATATATAAAAATAATTAACATATGCTAAAATATTAAAACTACACAGATTAATTTTTTTAAAAAACTGCATAAAAATCAAAACTAAGAGATGGATAACATGGGGATGGGTAGTGATTACCGTATTATGGTCCAGCATGGAAGAGAAAATAGAATTATATGGATCCTATCTAGTCATCCAAGTCTAAGCCCATTCAATTTCTTCTATGGTACTTGTTTATCTGGAGGGGGGGGCATACTTACCATGGACCTGAAGATCAATCCGCTTACGCTCAGTGCCAGCCACATTGGTTGCCATACAAAGATATCTCCCAGTGTCAGTAACTTGGGCTGAATGTAAAAGAAGGGATCCATTTCCTAATAGTGAATATCTAAAGTAAAACACAAGGAATTTAACACATTCTCAATATACACAGAGAGAGAATTTTTCCTTATTTTTCTTAATCATGCTGTCATTTTCCCTCTGTCCTGTATTTCATTAGAGAGTCCAGAAAATTAATATTAAAAAATGGAAATGAAAGAAGCAGAAAACATGTTTCTGATTAGTTCTGATTCACAATGACTTAGAAGATGCTGAAAAGCTTTTAAAACAAATGTAGACACATGTTGTGTTCAAATAGTTGCATAAAAGAAAGTAAGAACATGCAGATTCTTATATGTTCATATATACAGTATATATTCACCAGCATATATATTTTCATCTCAGATCATTACAAAGCATTGCATAAGGAACTACTCAAAAAGCCACACAAACTGTTACTTCAGGTATCTACAGAATTCAAGATTCTTTTCTTTTAGAAAAGAGTTGCATACTTCAGTTTTACTGAAAAATAAATACTACTGCAATATACTGTGTTACGTTGATTATAAGATGGCACCAATTATACAACACATCCTTATTTTTCTAACTCAGAAATAAACAAGTAAAAAACTATCCCAACTGCTCGGCAGCCAGAGTCAGCCGAAGGGCAAGCTCAGGGTTAATAAATAGGCTCCACCCCACGCTTTCCGCGGCTGGGGATGCCTCTAGAAAAGACTCTGCATTTTGCACAGGCAGGAATGGCTGCTAGCTGACCGCGCCTCCTGTTTGCAAGATCACAGCTTCATGGAACTGGTAAGATGCCATTGAATATAAAGTGCACCACGAATACAGAGATACTAAAATACGAAAAAAATATGCATCTTATAATCGATGTAATACGGTATTCCTAAGAATACAGGTGCATAAAATTAGTCAATTGGATTAGCCTGCTCCACTAAGGTATTCCAGTGGACAGGACCAAGGAGAAGAGCTTTTTCTACTATGGCTCCAACCCTGGGGAACACTCTACCAACGAAGGCGAGAACCGCTCTCAAACATTTAACCTTCCAGAAGAGTATTAAAACCTGTTTTTTATGGTTTGCTTGGGACCCCAAGGAGCGCATTTACTGCTGGAGGTAGTTGAAGAGGGTTAAGAAGACCTCACCCCTGTACAATCTGTCCTCTTGGTTCTGTTTGCTTGTTTGTTTGTGTGCATAATTTTAAAATGTTAATGTTCTGTAAGCTGTCCAGAATCACTCTATTGGGAAGATGGACAAGCATTCTCTGGCCATGGGTCAAAATTCAATCTTGCTGAAATTGCAACAAATATAATCTGTATCAATCACATTAAAAGTTCATATAGATGAGCATTTGGTTTCCAACTGTAATTAAGTAATAACTTAAAAAGCTCATAAACATGAAATGAACACAACCACCCTTCCCTATTGTCCTTGTGCGTGCCCCCTACAAAAATTTACAGCAACTTTGTTAATTTTACCCAGGCTGTAACATGTAAAGCATTCTTTCTACATTTTAAATGACATACCATCACTGATACTATATATTGCAGTGAAATTTTCTTTCTTACTAGTTCTTCAGATTGGATAGACATTTGCCTTAATTTCACAAACATAAACGAAATTCACCATCATCTAAAATTAGATAGGATAATTTCCATTTAACCTGAATCTAAGACCCTGCTTTTATGCTATCGCAAAACTTAATCTACAGTTTTTTTTAATGTATAAACAGAGTTTTTCATATGCAGACATCTCTAGAAAGTTGGGCGTAGATGTGAGATGACAATATCATTCCCAGGAGAGAGATTTCTTTGCAGAAGGAATTTCAAACCTTGTAAGACGTTAAGAAAAGTGCCTCAATTTAAATGGCGATTATGTCGAAAAGCAATGCAATGTTGTAGTTTTCTAATGTGCATAATAAAAGTTCTGTATCTGACATTGATAACCAAGCAGAGGTTTTTTTCTGAATTACCCTTGTACATTAAGAAAAATATAGAGAAGTTACCCCAGAACGTCTGTTCAGGAAATCAGTGTTTACCTGACATTGTTTCCAGCTAAAAGGGCTCCATCTTTTCTCCATGAAACACTTGGAGCTGGAACACCTTCCACGGCACACTCCAAGACAGCAGACATATTAACATTCACAATCACAGTCTGAGAAGCATTTTTGATTGAAGGTGGAACTATACAAAGGAAGAGTCCCAGACAGAATCAGGAAGTTAATTTGCTCTAAGATTTATTGAAATGAGCTCTTGCCTTCCACTTGAAATGAGATTATCCCCAAATACAGGCCATAGGTTTTAACTATATAAAATTGGCTTTTTGTATGCAAATGTGGACTGTAAAAGCCTGGAGAACCACTAAGTGCAGTAAAGCAATACAGAAAACCCTAATTATTGTTGCCAATAAGTAAATGTTTAGAGGTTTGTGGTCCATGTAAAGTAACTTTAACGGACTGCTAATATTTCTGTTTTTATTATTTAAAACAAAAATGCATTTCATACAATGTAACTTCCTATTTACCTTTCGTGTGTACAACCTATAGAAAATGTATAATTCTCAACAAGAGGGCCCCCCCTCCTGGCCCAACCAGGTCTCTGTGATTCCTGCTAGGTCTGCACCCCGCTCCTGAACCAGATCACAAATGAGGGGGGCTTTATTAATCACAGACCTGGCATTAAACACCATCAGCCGAAGGCCCTGGGCCTGAAAGCCTGTACCATCCGAATCACAGGAAGAGCTATGGGGGTCAGCGCGTGCCACCGCTTGCATATATTGGGGGCACACGCCCCTAATCGGATATAGCTCCCTGCTCTCACGGTATCTACCTCTCCCACACACGACAGAAATATTAAATTCCTCACTCTCTCTGGGACTCCCCCCCACTACCAACCCCCAATGCCCTCACACCGTGCCCTGACCTCCAAGCTGACTCATCACACCTACCCGTATCCCTGGACCCTGCCCACCCGAACCCCTTA
>JANHFO010003313.1:139578-152385 GCA_032468095.1 Pareas carinatus
CTGGTGGGACCATAAAATAGACAAAGTCATAGAAAATGAAGAAATTAAACTGCTCTGGGATTTTAGAATTCAAACAGTCAGACATCTACCACATAAGACCCCGAACTTAAGAATTGTCGATAAGAAAGACGAAAAAATCTGGATAGTGGATGTGGCAGTGCCTGGAGACAGCAGAAGAGAAGAGAAAGAACTGGAGAAGATCACAAAACACAAAGGCTTACAAATAGAAATAAAACGACTCTGGCAAAAGTGAGCAAGGGTAGTCCCAATAGGCATAGGCGCCTTAGATGCAATCCCAAAACAACTGGAGCACCATTTGAACACCATTGGCATTGACAAATTCGCCATCAATCAGTTGCAAAAGGCAACTTTATTGGGAACAGCTTCCATCCTGCAACCGTTTCTGTAACACCATCAAGCACCCACATCTGCCTATCCCAGGTCCTTGGTAAGGACCCGATAGGTCGACAAAAATGCCAAATCCAGTCTGATCCGAACATCTGCCAGACTGTGCAATGAACCATAATAATCAATTCATATGAAACTAGTTTTGCTCATAGCTGTTTGAAATGCTGCCAGCATTATAACATATAAAAGACTAAAAAAATAATCACAATTCTTATCTCATGCTTTCACTAATAACATTTTAGTGTACCTGAATATCACCTTTATACCAAGTGATGACTGGAAAAGGATCACCAGACACCTCACAAAGCAGACCCATAGGTTTATTAATGGCCACGGATACATTGGACACCTTGTTCTGATCTTTGATTTCAGGTGGAACTGCAATCAAATAAGTAAAAATTTAAACAGAATCAACTAATTTGTATTTTATTTCAATATTCTCAGTTCTTTTAGTTATTTAGTTATTTGACTTCTACCCATGCAAGTTCAAACATCAATTTTTTATTTTAAGACAACTAATGTCAATATTTTATTTATGTCTCAATTACCACTTTCTAGAAGTATTAGTTTACCATAAACTTTCAGACTGTAGTTTATTTCTGTGTTTCCAGCTTCATTGATTGCAGTGCAGATATATTCTCCACTGTTGTATGACGTGGTGGAAGCAATGACCAGCAAAGTTCCATCTTCCAAAATTGAAAGTCCAGGTTCATTACCCGTAAGTTCCCTGTTGTTATGTAGCCATTTAATCACAGGCTTTGGGGTACCTATATTATAAAACAATGAGTTCTAAATATTCCACTTATTTTGAAGTTCAAAAGAATAGATTACATTTCAGAATAAAGCACTTGGTAGTTTTTAACAACACATGCTCCCTTTTCAAGAGTCTCTGAAGTGACACAAACCCTCCACCCCCAAAACCTACACCTTGCCCATTGTTTCCACCGTTGAAGTAGCAGGTTAGGACTGATCGCAAACTGTCTCTCTTCGTTCTTCGTCATATTTGCTATTTAAACAAGTGGTGCTCATTATTAGCAGAGACAACAGAACAGCTCCTTCCTCTTATTTTCCAAAGTCTCTTTCTTTATGCTGCTGCCACCACAAAGGGTCCATAGTATCCTGGTGAATGTTTGAATACTTTGCAATAGGGTAGTCATATCAAGATCAGGCAGATCCTATGTGCACTTAAATATGAGCATGCATCTAAACAAATTTTCTCCTCTATGTATGCCTTTCCACAGTCACAACTACTCATAACACACCGATACAACCTTCCCCTTATTCACAAAGAAAGTTCCATGTAGACATAATTTTACATCCTAATACAGGCATGCCGATAAATAGATGAGATGTGTTAAAGAGGCTCCAAAGAACTGGCATTTGACTTTATTTATCCTTATTTGATTTAAACCTGCCTTTCTACTCAGTAGGCAGATAGGCTGGCAAGCCTCATAACTCCTCATCACCTCCCATGAAATTAATTTGCTGTACACCGCCCTGAGTCCGTGAGGAGAAGGGCGGTATAAAAATCTAATAAAATAAAATAATAAATAAATGTGTTAATTTTTTTCTGAAAATCCTTTTCAGAAGAGAAAAGTGACTTTGTTTAACCCATCAACCTGGAAGCAAAAGGGGAACCCTGAGATGTCCTTTTCCTTAAGCAAAGGAAAAAATTTACTTCTTGTCGAATAAAATGGGCAATTCCAACATTCCAATAATTCCTCCAGGTTTATCAAAATAGTTCAGATGCTCAGGAAAGACTGGTGACATTAATACATGAGCTGCTTATTTCAAGTAGCACCATATGGGATACAATTCCAGGAAGACAATAGTGCAGCTGTTACATATACATTTTTTCTGCTGTGGCAAACTGGCTATTAACATAGCCAATCAGCTTTAAAGCATTGAAAAAATACAAGACTTTGGTGGTATCACCCAAAGTTTGGTTTCTGCCTGCAGGGTAGTTTAATCTACCATTTAAAAAATAATAATACTAATATTAGCATCCTAGCCAAACGGGTATTGATGGAGTGTATGATTCCCCCATCCCAAAGACTAGGGAACTGCTGGTTATTCAATTCAAAGTGCTAGTTATTACCTATCAAACTCTATATGGCATAGAACCTTGAGATCACTTATCTCCAACTATTTCTGCCTGCTTAGTACTATATGTTGCAACAGTGTGGGTACATTCCAGATCCCCTCTATTAAATATTGTCATCTTGTGGGACCTAGGAAGCATGCCTTCTCTGTTGTGGTTCCACCATTTAGAACAGCCCTCCCCCCCCCCCAAAAAAAGATAGGGATGCTTTCTCTCCTAGGGTTCCAGAAAGTTTTGAACATCTGGCTTCAAGGTTTTGAACTTGGTCTGCCGTTGATGTTTATATTTGTTCAAGGGCTCCTATTTTGTTTTGCGTCAGTAATTTAGTCTGGGCTATCTGTACGAATCAATGTTTTAGCTGTTTTTATGTTTTCCCTATAAACCATCTATAGTCCACCAGGGTGGCTAATAAACCTAAATAAACATCAAACAATAACACAATCAACATGTTACAAAAGTCATCATGAATTCCCCCAAAATGAAAAACCTCCATTCAACAAATTTATGATGCTCTGTACCTTTGACTGGACACGGGAAAGCAATTTGTTCTTTTGCTACTCTTTCTTGAAATGGAGAGTTGTATGGTGGATCAAGTGCTCCAACAGTTGGAGGTTCTAATACAAAATGAACAGAATACGAACTTTACTTATATTTATTGGGTAGGTTTTCCAAATTTGAGTTTATAAACCTTTGAAATTCTCAAAAGTATATACATTCTTGAATATATATACATATAAATTGTAATAAATACACATTTATTATATATTATGCATTATATTTTTGTTTACTTGGTTCAGAGGGATGCTAGAATTTGCTAAGAAAACTCTGAGAAAAAAACCTTTCTAAGTACAAATATCAAGAAGAGATGGAAGCAACATCATTTAAGTCATAATTCACTGTTATATTCCTCAGTATATTTGGAGATAAATTAAGATTTTCCACACAAACTGTATTTGTACCTTTCTGTTACAATCTACTGATTAGCAAATCACAGAAGCAATGGTACCCCTCTATTGTTCCTATCAATTAGCCAGGCTTAGATATCTGAACTTCATTTCCTGCTAAAGTGAAATGTTGCCCATATTTAATACTCGCCATGATTTTATCCTTACTGACATCAAAAACAAATACTTTTTCTCAATAAAACATATCTAATTTTATATATATACGAGTGATCGCTGACCTTCAGACCTTCTGCCATGCCCTGAAGACCCATCTGTTCCATCAAGCGGGCTTGAGATAGCCGCGCCGTGTCCTGCGTTTAAATTTTAATTTGTCTGGAAAATAATTTTACTGCTCCCCTTTTTAAATTTCAGACCTTATTTAATTCTTTTAATATGTTTTTAGTGTTCATGTGTTTTGTGTTTTTAAGTTGCCTGTAAGCCGCCCTGAGTCCTTCGGGAGAAGGGCGGGATATAAATAAAATAAATAAATAAATAAATACGATGTTGGTCACCCTTTTCTTCTTCCCAAAACACCCACACAATTTGCTTCAGGGTTTTATAAAAACTGGGAATTTGGAGAAAGCAACTGAGGGTAGATAGTATTAGGTAAAACGGTAGTCTAACTGTATGAAATTGACTGTGTCAGATATAATTCCTAATATCAACAGTTCATCTTCCAAGAAAGATACCTCTACCGTGTTTCCCCAAAAATAAGACACTGTCTTATATTAATTTTTGCTCCCAATGATGCACTAGGTCTTATTTTCAGGGGATGCCTTATTTCTCCACCGAGGCTGCTCAGAACCGGAGGTCCGAGACGTCGCACTTCCTGTCTGCTCTGGCTGCACTGGAAGGGAGGCCTTATTTATCGGGGAGGTCTTATTTTCAGGAGATGCCTTATATTTTAGCAAGAGGCAAACTGTAAGTAGGTCTTATTTTCAGAGGATGTCTTACTTTCGGGGAAATAGGGTTCTAGTTCAGTTCACCTGCTTTAATACATAACTGTAAATTTTCTCACATTCTACAAAGAATTCCGTTGTGTTCTAGAAAACATTATCTCCTGTTCCTTTTAATCTCAACTTGTTGATTTCCTTTTACTTTATTTATGTTTCATGAATATTTTTTAGAATACAGAATGGAGGAGAAATAAACATCAAAAAAATTACATAAAGTGACTTCAGTGGTTAGCTAGTGCTTTAAAAACTATAATAACTAGAAAAATTCCAAAACAGAGTTAACATATCTAGTTTTACATTTTAGAATCAATGGAAAAAGTGAATTCTCCGTCATTTAAAATTTCCCACGAAGTTCACCAATAATAAAAGTACCTATTGGGAAAATATAGTAAATAAAAGCATTTTCAAAAATATATACAGGCTATATAGACATATGACTGATTGAAAAGGAATCTCTGCTTTATCTGACAGTATATACTGTACATGTGCAGTAGGATATTCTCCCTTAAGGTTATATGTATGTCCTTTTAGTTAAAAAAAACACCTTATAACTCAATTATTTGCTATAAGGGTAAACGTATCTTTAAAAAAATGATAATTCTTCTTATGCACTTTTCACTATAATATGTTAACAATACCTTGAACCTGAATCATTATCTCAGCTTCATCATGGCCAGCAATATTACTTGCCAGACATTTATAGATTCCAGCATCTGAAAGTACAACTTTAATGATACTCAGTGTTTCATCTACAGAAGAAACATATTGTCTGTTGTCTATGAAAATGGGTTGTTGATCTTTAAGCCAAGTAATTCTTGGAGACGGAATTCCTTGAGCATTGCAGTGTATCTCAACTCTGTTACCAGCCTTTGCTTTAATCACTCGAGGCCCATGTTGTATCCTTGGAGGAACTAAGTAAAAAATAATGATCAATTTAATACAGAAAGATTTTAGAAGATCTTTCAGCAAAACATAAAGAACTCAACATAGCATTTGACCCCTATGCATTTTAAAGATATTTACATATTCAATACGATCAAAATAGACGACATAATTCTTTTATCAGTACAATACAATACAAGCCACCCAGAGCCACTTGATAGTGAAGTGGGCAGCATATAAATTTAACAAATAAATAAATAAATACAATTTCTAAATACTTCCAGCAATATTTACAGACATGAACATATAAGGACTTGAGGAATGATTAAAAATCATTTTAAAAATTATCTATGCATTTGTGTTAAATCACATGAGAACATTCGGAAGTTCAGCAAATATGAAGAATGGGAGGATTCTGAAGGCTGTGGAAGAGGCAAATTAAGGAGGATAATGGTACCAGTAAATGATTGTGGGTGTCAATGGTGCTTGTGGTAGGACAGTGCATTGCATGGAGCAATTATTAAAAAAAACACCTCTCCGCTGCATAACTTTGTGTCATTCAAAAGACAGAATGAAAAAATATTTAACAATAACGTTCTGATACTATTACTAATCTTCTCCCCTAAGCACAGCCTCCAGATTGCCCCACACCTCAATCCAATTTGAACAAGATACCAGTAAGCTTAATCGTATTTAACTGCATTAATATTATTTGAATTACTAATTAATTCAGTATCCATTATTAATTTAATTTAATATTTATTATTGAGTGCAGAGGATTCTTACCGTGTACATTTAGTTTTACTTTCTGGGTTGCATTCCCAGCAATATTTGTGGCCACACAGATGTACAAGCCACTGTCTGATACCCATGTCTCAGTGACCTTCATTGAGCCTGAAGAGAGTAAGGTATGTCTGGAGGGGGGGAGAACACAGGAAATACAGATGACTATAAATATTTATAAGAACATGAAAGATTCTTACAGAAGCATTAATAATAAACATTGGACATCAAAGAGCATCTGTTCAGTATTACTTTTGTCCAGACTAATCTTCCATTTTTCCCTTAATTGCAGTTGACCTATGACTCCTTCATTCTGCATAGTTGAGGAATGAAGTAAGAGTCAACAGTCCACAGAATTTCATTTCAAACTCAGCTAACAACTAAGTTGGAGGCATTTCCTACCTTCTTTTATATATATATTTTTTAAAAATGATTCCTCAAAGATACCAAAGCAGTATATGCGCTGAGAATACAAAATGGAAAGTTTCTCTCATAGGCCCTATCAAAAGTCAAGCCAGTTGGGTTTAGAAATGGTATCTTTGGGATGATAACTTTCTAATCTGCAGAATTCATTCCGGAAGATTATTTATTCTATTTTATTCTTATCATAGTTTTGAATTTAACAGGCTTAAAACAGGTTACTGGATCAGCTTACTTTTAAATGATTGGATGCTGTGGACACATTCAAAGTAGGCCATTCTATTTTGTGTATCATTTTATCAACCGATAATGGCAAGTAATAAATTTAATAACAAACAAATCATTTTAATGGATTTTCATGTATTCTCAAACCAATGCATATTTTGTTAGATCTAAAGATAATAAAGGGAAGGGCTATAGCAAAAACCTCTGTGTGAACTCATAAAGACAAATGCAGACTATCATTTTACTGTGATTATAATGAAAAGCAATATAGAAATTTTGTAAGTCAATAAATAAACATTACATTGTCAATCTGGGCTGTGAGTTGATAAAGAAAGACCCAGACAGTTCTCTAGTTTCGTGGGTAAAAGGAATGGCAAACTCTGGGAGAGGAGTCAGCCTAGAATCAGCCTAGAATCTACATTCTTACAAGTGGTCAAATCCAACCCTCTTGAATTCTGTTAATTCTTGTCTAGCGTCAAAATATCACTAACCATTTGCCAACTTCATGTAAATAGGCATGAGTAATAAATCAGTTTAATTGAAACTGTGTATAGCTTGGTCTTTCACACCTGACATGCTTACAGTCAATGCCTGATCAACATGACAAGAGTACTGAGGCATTTGTCAATAATCCTTTTCTCAAAAGCTACGCAAGAGTATTAGTTTTCAGTTGAGTATTCTTCCACCTGTACTCAACCTATCTACCAAGTCACTTCAGCTTCCACAGTTCATCTATACACCACAAGATCACTAGTACAGAGCAATTATATTGTCTGGCCCAAGAAATTCCCTATTTCAGATACCAATGAGGACACTGTCAGAGTCACAGATGCAATTGAATGCAAATGCCTTCTTAGAATCTAAGTGGCTCCAGTAAATTTTTAAGGCAGGTCATCCTAATAAGTGCAATGTCCATCTTGATATGAGGTACAGCCATCCAATCAAAACATAACCAGTGAAGAAAGTTTCAACTGGCAATTGGCCCAGTAAGTTGTACCCACTCTCATGACACCCTCCTGATCAGAACAAAAGTGTATGATCTAAACCATGGGGACAATTGGGGACAATTGGAGCTGCTCTTGGCAAACTTGTCGCAAAGTGGATATAGCAATTCTCAGCACCATAAATATAGGAAACTTCAATTGCGCATCTGAGACCAGTTCTGTCACTTTCAATCAGGGAAATTAGATAGTATTAAACAGCAGGAGAGGTAGTATGCTAACCAGTGCTTTTTTTTAAGAAAAAGTTTCGGGACTCACATTTTGTTAATCTTTTATTTTAAAAAGTATATATTCGGTTCTTAACATAAATTTAATTTATTGTATTTAAGGCAAAAAATGTGCCAAAAAAGCACTGATGCTAACAGAATCCACAATTTATCTTTCACCTCTAATAAGCTGAGATACATTCACTCAATATGAACCACTTTTTACAGGTATCCTGATATGGGTGGATATCCTTATTTTATTCATATTTTGTCATAAATGCAAATTAAATTAATGTAAATGTAAATGCAATGTAAATTGTTTAAGCTTTCTTAACACCATAATTTGTAAGCCCATTTACCTCAAAGAAATCATGATTTTGAAGAAATCTTGATTACCTTTTTTATTTGCCCTATTGGCCACAAAACATACATCCAATATTATGTCAAAATACAGAATTTCACAGTGCAAAATCTGAAGGTTTCCAAATCTATGGATGCGGACTTGCAAAACACAATGCAGCTATATTTTTCAAACAGAATCCTGTACAAAATGTTGTTTGCTATACATATCACTGGCATTTATAAAATAACCCAGTGCATGCTAACCGACCTAAAAAAAATCAAGATTAGCTGACACATACGTGATGCACAAAAATAATTGTATGAGCCAATAAACACAGAAGTTCAAGATTCATGCCTGAAATGATAGACAATACAGTACTATTGTACTTGATTTACTGGAGATATATTTGATTCTCCATGACAGAATGAGTTTTCTTACTATAACCATGCCAAAACAAAAAAAGACAACTTGGCTGTTATAGGGGCGAAACTTAGGTTAAAACATGGTTAGATGTGTCTGTGCAAAAGTCTTGGTTTTCTGCATAGTCTGAGTATTTCTGAGCCCTAGTAATCTTAGTTGAGGGAAGATGACAATCAAAGCACAGGAAAGGCAAAAGGAGGAAGTAAAGCAAAATGGCATACAGACAAAGAGAAGTATGTAAGCTGGAAATGAAGAGAGAATAGGAGACAAGAATGGGTTATAAAAGCAAGAGCCAAGTTATATCATCAAGCAGTCTCATTGCTGTAACTGCTGCTGGATTAAGCTACTTCAGAAATTTAGAAATGCTGGCCCAGTTCTATCATCTCTCTATTTGTTCCAATCTGTTGTCTTTCAGGAGAGCAATAAACTCCATGACTGTTGGAATGCCATGCCAACTGGAAATTACAGTGGTCAACAATGCCTCTTTATGATTCTCATAAAAGATACCAATAAACTCTGAAGGAAAATACACCAAGACTTTCCAAGAATCCTTAGTTGTTCATATAAGCATACTTCTCAAGGCTTCCCATAAATTAAATAAATTTCTAAATCAGTTTAAATGCATAAAACACGTATACTCAAAATGAGAAAAAAAGGTAAAAGATTTTTAAAAATCATATAGAGGAAGGTAGAACTGAAATGGAAAAAATGGGCTTCATAAAGACCATGGTGGCTAGGAAATCTGGCAGATATAATCCAACAATCTAGTGTATTTAACATAATAGATTGATGAAAACAGAGCAAAGGCAACAAAGTAAGAATGTGAGTGGATATAGTCAAATCGTTGCCCACTGTGGATAAGAACAATATGTTAAGTCACAAGCTTGCAAGGGAACAGTACGTGACAAAAACTCCCATCTATTCTGCAAGATTGAGCAGCTTGTGATCCAATTCCCTATTCAGTTAATTAATTCCTTAATCATATTAATTGCTTATCAGTGAGTACCATCATTCATGTTGCAATTTCAGTCTTCTGTCATTTTAGACTGAACATTTTCTGAAAGGATTCAAGGTAAGAAAGGGGGAGAAGTAAAAATATTAACAGTAGAGGTAATATCTAATTATCCCGTCAGCGACTCAATTCTTACAATGAATGTATTGTTTAAAGACTCAAGAACAAGGCAAGCTACCAACAAGATGCACAGTTTCATTATGGACCTCTGAGGTAAGCAAAACTCCAGGCCTTTTGATGCTTCCTCACACACATTTTCTTTACCAGGCAAAAACTAAGTATTTTTAAAGGGCAGCTTATGAGGGAATTATAGAAAGGACATAGATCTAAAAACAGGATCCTTGATAAATGTTTCTATTATCTTTATTTAGTATTCATCCTATTATGTGTTGGACTACAAGGATGATGGAAATTACAGTCTAGAGGAGATGAAATCTAGCACACCTGGAAAGCATGAAGGTATAAAATGATTCCACATGATTGCATGCGACACTGACAATATGCTACACACATTAAATTTCCATTATCCTTTAAATAGGTAGGGACTGAATCAAAGTATAATATGATCATTCAATTCTTGGTGTACATTAATAATCCATACAAAGACCAGAATTATCTAACAACCTCTATTCACATTAGTGAGACAACTTGTACAGAAATCCAAACAAAGTAAACTAAGAAATGATATACAAGTTACCTTGGAGAAAATGGAGATATAAGCTGCATTTCTTTAGCCCAGGTGATTATAGAGGGTGGCAAACTTTTCACTTCACAGGGAAGCGTCACTTCTTCCCCAGCTGTTACTGATATCTCAATTGGGTTATCTGGTGAACTTCCTGGCTTCCTGGAAACTCTTGGTTTTACTAAAACATAACATGCACATTGCAATATTATCCAGATCTTGCAATAATATTTCATTTCAGGTTAGTGGGTTCACTCCAATTGTTCTGTAAGCAAAAGAGCTCATGCTTTCCATCCTTCTGTCTCCTCTTCTACTTTCACAAGATAAACTTCCCAAAGGGTCAAGGCTCCCTTTAACAGAGGGGAATATGTTGTGTACAGTACAAGAGGAGAGAGGCTATTTGCCTGAAATCACGGTTCCTATGCCAACAGAACATTCCTGACAAATATGAACACTATTACAAAAAACAGTCAGACAGTTTGCGGTCAGACACAGCACATGGAAAGATAAAATGAAATACTATTTATTGTTCCTGTGGAACTCGGATGAAGAACGAGTCAGGACTCAAGGCTCAACAAACAACTAGCAACGTTATTCTTTACAAAACTTCCAGCATGGCAAAAGTCGGCTGGTTTCTATTTAAACTGATGCAGCTTCGCTCTTTAACCAATCAGAGACACTCTTTCTATTTCAGACCAATCCACGCAGACCGAGGGGATGCTGACTGCCAGCTCCAGGAAGTCTGAGTGAATATCAAGAATTCAACACTTCCAAAGTCACCTCAATGAATCTAAACCCAAAGCTAGACGCCAGTCGAAACTTTCTGTTAGTATGGACACTTGCTCTCAGGGTGGACTAAGTGTAGGAAGGAAGGGGAGGTGAACCACAGAGTTATCCTACAGAATGGTCTTCCGAAAGGGATCCTGTTTATGCAGCGATAACCTGTAAAAGGTTTTTATCAAAATAAACATTGTAGGGAGAGCTGTAATATTTACTGCAATTCATAGCAGAAGAGTAAGGAGAGAGACCCATACCCATTGCAGCTAGTTCACATCAACCGGCTGAATGAATAGGAGGTAGAATTATCGTGAAATGTCTATTGTGACACATTTTAGCTCCTAATTATCACTGATATTGGCAGTTCTGTATAGCAGGGATCCCCAAGCCCTGATCCATGGCTTGGTGCCAGACCACAGCACATTTGGAACCGGGCCACAGAAGTGGTAGGTGAGTGCACGCATGCGTGCAAAGCTGTATTTGTGAAAATAGTGTGTTTTTGCATGTGAAACCATCTCCTTATATAATAAATTAATTAAATAAACTAAATTCCCGGCTGCCTCTTGTTAATTGTAGCTTGTTGACAAATTCTAGATGACTCTGGGCACTATTCTCCTGGTTTCAAAAGCTACTTGCAGACTTGAAGTTTCAGACTGAGCCCCTCTATTTCATTCTTAGAGACAGTTACACTTCTATTTGTACTTACCATAGACTGTCAGCTGTACTTTCCGTGTGGCATGACCTGCTGCATTGGTTGCAGTGCAGAGATATTCCCCAGACTCCTCACCTCCCGGAGAAACCACGTAAAGACTTCCATCAGACCCAGCAGAAAACATTAAACTGCTGGGAGGAATCACTTCTCCTTTCTATAAAAAGACAGTAAAATAAAGATGAACTTGTTTCTATGGAACATGAAGTAAAAACTGCCAGAGTATGTCTGTGTAACATAGCATCTTATTTTCACAGCTTGTTTCAAAGTCAAAGTGTCATTGCCGTTTTCTGTTTGCTGTTATTATTGATTACGTTTACATTAAGAGATAGTTTCAACTGTTCCTTTGAGAATTGTCCTTCCCTCTCTCAATGTTTTAAATCTATAGTTCTAAAAAGTAACTGCTAAACTACATTTAACAATTATACAAGCTTAATCCAAAAGATTTTCCACTGTAACTATGATAACTTAAACAGTAAGTATTGTCAGATAATGCATAGATCTATTCTGTATAGAAATCATGTTCTCCTACTTCTCCTTCATAGCCAGTCATACACAGACATAGTATGTCTGAAAGCTACTTTAAACATATGACAGCTTGCACCGTTGTCCTAACTAGTAGTCTAAGTGGAGGCAGCAAACTTAATTAGTTGCCTTAAGATAGCATTCTTGACTATTATGCCTTCTCAATTTGTTGGGACTACAGGTAGTCCTCGACTTACGACCACAACCGAGACCAAAATTTATATTGCTAAGTGAGAAATTTGTTAAGTGAGTTTTGTCCCATTTTATGACTTTCCTCCCAGCAGTTTTTAAGTGAAGCACTGCAGCTGTTAAGTTAGTAACACAGTGGTTTATTTATTTATTTATTTATTTATTTATTTAATTGGATTTGTATACCGCCCTTTTCCCCGAAGGGACTCAGGGCGGTGAACAGC
>JANHFO010003313.1:158006-174685 GCA_032468095.1 Pareas carinatus
GAATGTGGGGGGAGGGGAGGGGACGAGGAGGGACAAAAAAACTGTTCAATGTTTGTATTTGTTTTATTTATTTTTTCACTATGTATGTGTTTATAAAACTTTTAAATAAAAAGAAGAAAAAAAGAAAATAACCAGCAATATTCATCTACCAATTAATGCTGACATCCACAATGCCACAAAAAAAAGGCTCTGATCTAGAAACCCACCCATTAGGACAGCTAAAAACTTACTGCAGAAGGGCTTCGATCTATCCCAGGCGTAGTGCATGAATGGTTATCAACTGCCCCTGCAGAGTACTTACAGGACCACATTCTACCAGCAAATACCTTCCACCGACCAGTACGCTCCCACAGAGAAGGCCTCTTCAGGGTGCCATCGGCTAGACAATGTTGACTGGTGACCCCCAAGGGGAGAGCCTTCTCTGTGGCAGCACCCACCTTCTGGAACGACCTCCCTCCAGTGATACAGACAATATTGAACCTTTGTGCTTTCCGTCGTGCCTTAAAAACTCACCTCTTTATTTAGGCCGGTCTGATCTAGCCTCACCTCCCCCTCTTAAGATTTTAGATTTTCTATTTGGTTTAAATTGGTTTTTTAGAAAATTCAGCCACATGTTAATATACATTTTTAATAGAGTTTTAATTTTTGATGTTTGTATTTATGTATTTTATTGGCTGTACACCTCCCTGGGTCCTTTTGGGGAGAAGGGCGGTATAGAAATCTAAATAAAGATAAAGATAAAAGATAAAGTATCATAATATTTTCTTTTTAATAGATGACCCAAGAGGATTTGACCTACCTCGCAAGACCTGGGCAGCCTTTAACAGATTCAGAACCCACCATGACTGGCCTGCCAATTTCCTGTATAAATGGGAAAAGCTCCTTTCCTTAGAGTGTAGCTACGATGCCTGAAAGCAGACAGTGCAGCACATAATGGAAGAATGTCCCCTGAGCATTCAGGGAAATCCTAGAGACTTTCTATATGCAACTCCATCAAGTCTTGCTTATATTGACAGTCAGTACCTGAATTTGTAAGCTTAGGAGAATTGTGATGTGCCTGTTGTTGTTTAATCGCTAAGTCGTGTCTAACTCTTTGGAAGAGAGACCAAACACTAAATAAATACATACATCAAACTTAAAATTGTTTAGAAATATGCCATTACAACTGCAACTGAAAGGAAGATTAATGAAACATAATATACTGTATTTCTGCTTATCTTTACCTCCACCTGGTAAAGTTACTCACTTGGAGAAAATTAAAACCAAATACCTAGTTCAGATGTTTATCCTTTCCTCAGGGCAACAACAGAAAACAATGGCATATATAGACAAGGTAAAGGTAGAAGTTTCCCCGGTCCAGTCATGTCCAACTCTAGGGGGAGGTGCTCATCTCCATTACTTAACCAAGGAAGCCAGCATTGTCCCAAGACTTTTCCACAGTCATGTGGTCAGCATGACATTACCCCACAGGACAGAGCATGTGGCAAACACAGAACACTGTTACCTTTCCACCAAAGTGATACCTATTTATCAACTTGCATTTTCATGGTTTCAAACTGATAAGTGGGCAGGAGCCAGGACCAGAACAGGAGCTCGCCCCATCGCACAGTGTTCGGATTTCAAAACTGGGTTGGCAGCTTTTCAGCTGACAAGCTCAGCTTCTTAACCACTGAGCCACTGCACCCCCATATAGAGATAAGTAATCACAAATCCTTCTCCAGAAATAGAACTTTGCACAATTCAAATGAAATAATTTTCAGATAGAGTTAATTTAAAGTCTAAACTATGAGTGTCAAATATCAAATTATCATAACACAAAAATCCAGCCATCATATTACAAGCACAGGAAGCATGGGCATATCATGATCATGGCATCATTTATAAGATTTTTCAAAATTTGCAAGAACTCTGGGGATTCCCATAAGGATTGTTGCTTTCCTGCTTCTCAAGAAGTCTACCCCTGCTAAATATACCCGGACAAGTACCCTGTTTTCCCGAAAGTAAGACATTCCTCGAAAATAAGGCCTACTTACAGTTTTGCCTCTCGCTGAAATATAAGGCATCTCCCCCAAAATAAGACCTCCCCAATAATAAGGCCTCCCCTGAACATAAGGCCTCCCCAATAATAAGGTCCCCTGAAGCTACTGTAACTCTGGACTCTGGACCGTAGTGGCAGGCGCCGCTGTGCTGCTCACTGTTGGCCACAGTGCAGCCGGAGCAGACAGGAAGTGCAAGGTCTCTTTTAAGCAGAGAGCCCGCGCCGCTGCCAGGACAGGATGCCGCCTGCTACTCGCTCTGCCCTAACGGAGTCTGGCTGACTCACAATTAGACAGTGAGTCGCACGGGGCAGGAGTCAGGCACATTGTGTGTACCGTATTCTTCTTCATGGGAAAATAAGACATCACCTGAAAATAAAACCTAGCGCATCTTTGTGAGCAAAAATTAATATAAGACACTGTCTTATTTTCGGGGAAACAGGGTACCTAGACCTTACCCTAAACTAACTTTCCCAAATCATCTAGCAGGAAATTTCATCGAGTCAGAAAACAGTTTATGCAATATTTTAAATTATGGTCCATCTGCTTTTTTTGAAAGGTCTGCATGTGAAGTAAAATGAAATGAAATGCTCTTATTGTAAATTCATATTTTTGGTACTATTTCACCACCAAACAGTGGTGGTGTTTAAATTTACATTTTAAGTAGAAAACTGCAAAAGTGTCAAATATTATCTTACCGTCATGATATTTTTGATCCATTTTCGCTCTGGGATTGGGTTCCCTGCCAGCAGTACACATGGCAGAGTCAGTGGGTGACCTTCAATGACATTAGCTGTTGCAGGGCTCATTCCAATTAGAGGTGCAACTGTATCAAAGAGAGACAGGAAATGAGAAATTATCATAATACAATGACTGTTTATGATCCTGTAAAATTGCATAAAAAAACTTAAGAAGGGACTTAAGAAAAATCCTAGACTGCAAAACGTTTCTCAAAAAATGATTTACAAATAAATCTGCTGAACCACTGATTATATTCATACTGCATGGAGATCATGAAACTCATAATAGTCTGTTATTTATTATAGCATGCTACTTCCATTTTTATTTAGTTGTTTATTATGGTTGGTCACACAGTCAGCCAGATGTTTTGATTGGATTTGGCATTTATCCATCTATCAAGTCCTTCCCAAGGACCTGGTTTATTGTTGTTGCTGTTATTGTTGTTATTATTGTTGTTGTTGCTGTTGTTATTATTGTTGTTATTATTGTTGTTATTCACACAGTCTGTCATATGTTCAGACTGGGTTTAGCATTTTTGTCTACCTATTGAGTCCTTATCAAGGACATGGGATAGGCTATTATTATTAATATATAAACACAGTGTGAAATTACAGCTACCAGTTCTTCAGCTGATGTTGGCCTTCATACGCATCAAATTATTCCCAAGAACCTAGGATATTGTAATGTATTAGCATACTACATGTGCATATCCATGTAGAGTAGAAAGATGAAAATGTTTGCAATGTGCAGAGTTTCTAAGTGCAGTCCAAGACTTTTTGGTATGGTACCCAGTGTGCTGATAAGCTCTGAGAACTCCATGACCGAGTTATGCCATAATCTTTCAATTTCGATTTTCATCACTTGATACTTTACGATCTTCTCCAATGCTTTAGTCTTCAGTTCTACTATATCTGGGTATTGCCACATCAATTATCCACACTTTCTTCTAAATATGTCAATGCTTCTCAAAAGTAAACCTAACTATGGAATTATATATTTATTATTTATTTATTCAATCCTTGCTCTAATTTCTCAACAAATGCTATACCAAAGAAATAAAATTCTGGTTGCACTTAACACAAATGTGATTCTGAACATAACTTTAGAGTATGGTGTTGTTCCACACACTAAAAGCACTAAAGCCATTGGAGAACCTTTTATTTCTATGCTAAATATTGTCCAGATCTCATATTACTAGTTCATTACCAAGTCCTGTCACAGTAACTGTAGCTGGGCTTGAGACAATCTTTCCAAACTGGTTTTCAGCTTCACAGACATATGTTCCTTCATCATTAACCCATAAATCTAAAATTGTATAGAAGTTTTAAAAAGAAAGAAAACAAGCAATCAGTATTTTGTATTAAAAACATTATCCTTAAACAAATATTCCGCTTGAATATTATTTTTCCAGTTTAACCTAAATATAATTCACATCATTTTAACAGCCTGAAAGCAATTACAGAGTTGTTTCACGTGTTTTGGTTGCTGGGATATGAAGATGTCTCTCTAACTATTTACTAAGGACAGGTGCTCGCATTTGCTGAGCTCCAATGGTTCACTGCCAATCTACCCCTAGATTCTGCAACTCCAGGGCCATTCTTGTTGTGGCTACTACAAATGGAGCCACACTGCCACAGCCTATTGTTGTTTTTCATATATTGGGAGGGTTCCAACATGAAAATATCTGCCTTATGTAACATCAATGTAACATCAATCAACTTGCCCATTAATAAGCAAAAGTAGAAAGGCAGATTTTAATAGCAATAACACTTAGATTTATATACCGCTTCATAGTGCTTTACAACACTCTAAGTTTTTGTAAGTGGTTTACAAAGTCAGCATATTGCCTCCAACAATCTGGGTCCTCATTTTACCGACCTCGGAAGGATAGAAGACTGAGTCAACCTTGAACTGATCAGGATCGATGTCCTGGTTGTGGGCAGAGATAGCCTGCAATACTGCTTTCCAACCACTGAGTCACCACAGCTTCTAAATCCAGCAACTTTCCCCCTTTTTTGAGTAGAAAGAGTACATAAACAGATGTAGACAAACCATCCTTATCAATTTTTGGCCCAGATTTCAGAGTAAGTCCAGGTGAATTCAAGGAAGCTCAGTTTGGGAGTATATGCATATCGAAATGAGGCTTACAGTGTGATTTCCTGACCTCAAGGATTTAGAAGACAATTCTATGGTGGAATTATAAAATAGTCCATCTCTCTCCATCTGATAACCACAAGCTACTGTATCTATTGTTTCACCAGCTGCATTTCTTGAGTTTTAGGTCCTCTCTCAATAGAGAAGCAACACAGATATGGATATATCTATTCTGAATTAAATCTTGTATATTTAGTAGCACCATAGAATCAACAGCAGTAATAATAAGGAGCAGGCTCCAGCAATATTCACAGGAAGGCTAGTTTCAATTGAAAGGAGGGGTTCATGACACTTCACCCCACTTCAGGGAAGTTGTTGATGATTTATTTTCCCTCCCGTAGGTGATACTATGTGGAAAGGAGAAAGCTTTATTGTAGTATGTGTAGGCAGCAACTATAACTAGCAGTAGGTAGGCTTTGGGGCAGGGGTGCTTTTCAAAGCAATATGCATTCTTTTAGACTCAGGGATCAGAGAGGAAATCACAATACCACAGATGTTTGAATTAGCCCACAAATAGTCTTATGTATTTTTAATACATAAGAAATTATCTACATACTGTGAATAGAAAGGGCTCCTGTCTTGAGTTGACTGACAGAGCTAACTGCAAAATGTCTTGAGAAAAGTGGGGTGCCATCCAACCTCTGCCACTTCACCTTCGGTTCTGGATAACCCTGAACATAACAAGCCAATGTTATGTTTGAGCCAATATCCATAGATACATCACTAGGCTCTTGTGTAAAAACTGGAGGAGCTATAAGAGGAACACAGAGGAAGACAAAATGGTAGAATTGTCGATACAATTTTAATAAATATTTTAATCAAGATCAGATAAGGCACCCAGAACCTTCAGTACTGACCCAAAGCCAATTCACACAAATTATTTGCCCTTGATTAAATTTATTAGTATTATACCACTATTTTGCTGGCTAAAATGCTTTGAGAATAGATCTGCAGCATTACTGCTAGAGTTGTGAGGCGGGTCGTTTCCCATTAGCAAAAACTCATTCTGTTTCCACAGCATTACCCCTGACCCTGTTGAAGATACTGTCATCTCAATCTCATGGTTCCAGAATTATTCTGAAGGAACATTTGAGAATTCAACATGCTTTCAAACATGCTTATAAACATTGTGTACTCCTCCAGTATAAATTGTATTTGGGAAAAGCAGGATACCATGCAGATATATATGCTGCAAGGTCATTCACGTTGTTTCTGAACATTATGTGCTTTACTTTGTAGTATGCACTTTCTTTCTCAAAGATGACCTTGAAATTTAGCAAATCCTCTGAAGCAGCACAGAAGGATTCAAGAAAACCAAGAAAATCATTCCTTTCCAGTAGTGGAGAATCAGCTATACAAAGTAAATTCCAGCTATACAAAGTAAATTCAAATAGTATCAAATAATACCAATATAATAATTAGTAATATCTAATAATATTAAATAATATAACATATACTATCAATTAATATGCTGATAATAATAAAATAGCAAATAATATTCACGTAATACCATCCTTTATTGAATAAGTTTCTCTAATAGAATGGATGGATGACATTTTGTACAAAATATGCAATTTGCATGCTTTGTTCTAGTATCATACTTACAACCAACATCCAGAGTTATTTTGCCAGATGCAGTTCCTGCAATATTTGTGGCAACGCACATATAATCACCAGCATCCAGATCTTGTGTTTCCTGAATCCACAGGGTGCCCAGAGAGAAGTCAATAATAAGAAATTCTGTTGCCCTCAGTTCTAAATCCCCTAGACCCAGGGAAAGAATAATGAAATTTTTGTTTAAATAATAATAATGAACAACACCTACCCGAGAAATTAAATAGTTTCCTTGGAGGTAGCATAATGATTTTATTGTTTTATAAATGTTCAGGAGACTTTACTATCTAACAATCTGTTGAAAACAAGCACTCATAAAAAATACAGTGATATTATCTCAGTAAAATTTTCCAATGGGTTTATATTAAACTTTGCCTGAGGGAAAAAAAATTGAACTTGAGCCAATGCATGGTCTGTAGAAGTGGTAGCTTTTAAAGTTTTTCTTCCCATCATATATGCTCCCTTCCTCTTCCTTAGATATTTAAGAAGGCCTCTCCCATGTTACCTGATTTATGATGTCTATTTGAAGCTGTACGTAGGTGGTATCATTTTATTTTATGGGAAATAGAATAGAATTCTTTATAGAATACTTTGTTGACCAAGTGTGTATGGACACACAAGGAATTTGTCTCTGGTGCATATGCTCTCAATGTACATATAAACTACAAGTGATAAATTATGGTCATAATCATAAAATACATTCATTATGTCATCATGTCATAAAAACACATTCATCATGTCACAAGACACGGTTTGTGATAGGCTTAGAACAGTCATAGAATTCTAATAAACAATCTACAAGGATACTAAATAAAAACAACTATTATATATTGTAGGATGCATTTAAACAACAAAACAAGATGTGGAGCCATCACATCAACAATAGATACATTATAACATTAGTACCTTTAAACCATTTAATCAATGGAGGTGGGACTCCAGTGCTTTTGCATTCCATTATGGAGGTGTCTCCAAGGGCAATCAGAAGTTCATTCTGCACTACAGTCACCCTAGGGAACTCTGCAAAGGAGCAAGAAAAGAAGCATTATAGATGTGGATGCCTGACTCATTTTTTCAATTTTTTCAAACTATACAAACTATATGTCAATGTTTAGCATTGCTATTCAAACAGTTTGAAGCTAATATATACATATATATAAGCAGGATACAAATAAGTAAGCTCCTATTTTAATTCATAACAATCCTAAGAAGCACGATTGGTTGAGAATGGTCAGCTGAAGGTTAATTAATAGAGTATGAAATTGGCTCTCCTGAGTCAAAACATTTTTGTTGCCAGTAGAAGGATTCACACATTTCTCATTCACACATTGTATGCTTGTATTGCCATCACCTAGCTTACAGTGATTATAGATCATATTTTCATTTTTCTTAGAATTAAAAAGATTTAACCAGGTGTCCAAGTAACCAAGTAGAGTAACACATGTCTTTTACATATCCTATTGCCTATTCTTAGACTTAGTCCCTTGTGGAATAATTTCAGAATGCTTAGGTAGATAATTGCAAGTAATCTCTTGATCTTGGATGCAATCTTTTTAATGTAATATTTTCACATTAGTCTTTCAGACTGATAAAAAACAGACCACTCAATAACTGAGCTTCTGTTTTATGGATCTTAGTGAATATTCCTGCCTTAAATGTTCAAATAATCATACACTGATCATTAGCATTCACAAACTTTCTAACCCGTTGAAATTTGCAACAAATAAAGGAAGCAATCAACTACACTCTACAGTTTGTTTGTTTATTTATTTTGTTCCTTATACTTGCCAATGTATGTAAGAACAGCTGTTTCTTTGACCGTTCCAGCTGCATTGCTTGCCAAACAACCATAGATCCCTTCATCCTTATGAACTGTGTTTTTTATAATTAAAGTACCTCCAGGAGTTAACCTATACCTGTTAATAAGAAATCGGTATGTCAATCTGATATTCTTATCATTATTTTAAAAAAAGAAAGAATACCATCATAACAGTTTGAAATGATACAATTTTCATTTCTGCAAGCACCAATCTGAATAAAGAACCGATGTACGTATTTCATACTATATGAAACAATTTACAGAGCAATTTTTAGAAAAGGTCTGTTGCTGATGTTTGAAAAAGTCTCAAGCCTATTTACTCTTTAGGCTGTCAGTCACCACAAACAAGGAAAAAGATAAATGTATAAGTTCAATTAGATAACCTAGACCCTTGAAATATTTCAGAC
The DNA here is from genome assembly GCA_032468095.1 of Pareas carinatus. NCBI lineage: Eukaryota > Metazoa > Chordata > Lepidosauria > Squamata > Pareidae > Pareas > Pareas carinatus. The sequence goes on from JANHFO010003313.1 coordinate 166,778, forward strand.
AATTCTTATCACTGGCTATGCTGGTTAAGACTAAAGAGAGAAAAAATCAAAAGAACCCTTAGGATATCAGACTATCTACTTTGCTCTGATGCTGCGCTCCTCTTCTAACATTACCACTTGGTAGGGTTAATTCTGATTTGCCCCACTCCTGACCAGATCTGTTGTAACACCATCCTATTCCCTTATTGCCTATTGCTTTAGCCATACAACTTGACAGCCATTTATATGCCATTCCCGCTTATAGGTTCTTCCCATGTTTTTTCAGACAGGCTTTGTAGTTGTGAAAGACTTACAAATTCAGAAAATGCAAATTATCAGATAGCACCTTTCGTGATCCTAAAAGATCACCTACTTAGAAGAGTCAATGTATTTTCTGACAGGCCAGCAGAGTTTTGAAACCATACAATAAGGACCTCTCCTTATTAAATTCCATAATAGACATAAATTGTTGATTTTTTTTCAGTCAAAAGAATTTCATTCGCTTTTCTTCTCAGTGAAGGCAACATTGCTGGTGGGTAGGGGGACAAAGCCCCTAAACATACCTGTTGGATGCCATAAGAAAGATATCATTATGTGTCCACACCACAGTGGGCTTTGGGTAACCTGTTGTAGAGCAACTGATAGACACTTCAGAGCCTACAGTAAATGACTGGTTCTTGGGTGATACGAAAACTTTGGGAGATTCTGTTAAATAAAATAGAACATAGATTAATTATTGATGATTTTCCAAGCCTTTCTGCCTTTGCTCCATTTTTCTGCATACATGGAAATTTTATATAATTCTCATACTTATAACCTGATATCCAGAAACAGGTTTATACCATTAGTGTGTCTATATCAGACGGGCAATCCCGTCTGATATAGACACACTAACTTGCCTACTGCCTACCCTTATTGAAAAAAACACTCACCTATGCCATCGGTAAGGAAATGAACCTTGTATTTTAAAGGGACCTCTAGCTCTATTGGAAGGCACCAAAATGATTGTTTTAAATCCATCCTATATTAATCCAACACAGTATGAATACTTTATTTGATATCTCAAAACATTTTTTTCATCAGATTCACTTGAGAGTTCCACATGCATTCATTTGTGCCAGTGTCAAAAGAAAATGAGTTACAGGAAGAATTTTTTTTACTAAGTTCCTAGTGGCTTTTCTTTAAGGGCTTTCACTAAAGGTCTGGGAGTATCAATTTCCCATCATTCATTTTCATATTTCCCATAAATGTAATCTTTTTGCTAACAGGAACATTGGTATGAATGGCATACAGTGGTAAACGTTTGTTTCTAGTGTTTTTTATGCATTACTTGATTCAATAAATGTTCCCCTTCATTGTTGAGCATATCTTAATTCACGAGCCAACTTAGAAATAATAATGATTTCCTGAGAAGACATCACTAACCTCCCCATTTAAAAGGAAATGAGTATTGACCATGAATAAGTTTACAAAATGTTGGTCAATTATATCAAAAATTAACAATCTGTATTGTTTCAATGTTGACATATGAGACACAAATATATAACTAACCCAGAATACTTCAGTGTCCAAAGACTCAACCCTTTGGTTTACATTTTGTATAACAAGGGTTAAAAAACAATGAAGTTTCACAAGGATTGAATTTATTTATCATGCCAAGCCATAGCATGACTTGTTCAATTTCGACTTAGCTGCTGTGGTATATTCACCATGCTTTATGAATTAGGACTGTTCTCTAAATCCACTAGACCAGTATAGTTTGTTCCACAAAGCATGTGTAAAGCAAACAATGGCTTAGTGTGATGTGTGATCTCATGTAGCAATTGTGTTTGCAAAGGATTAATAAAGAGTTTTATGTGGCAAAAGTAAAGAAAAGCAAGCATATGAGCACAAGCCCAGAATTCTGCCATTACTTTACATAAATTCAGTGTTCTCTATGCTATGAGTTTACTGCAGGAAATATCAATGAGAACTGAAAGTGATTTGCACTGCTGTAAAACCATGAGCAGACAAACACATCTGGTAGGCTAAGCAGTTCTAGAATGAAAGACTGGGACCAAATCCAAACAGACCTATATATTCTTTCAATGTATCTGACAGAATTGTTCCAAAGTGATATGCCATGTGGAATGTTGCCTGAGCTATTTTAATTCCTTTGTAAATGTTGCCAGAAACAGTCTATGAGATGCTTTAAATGCTTTGTGGGTTGAAGGAAGATCAACTCTTCTACTAAGATTTGGAAACTAAAATTGGTTCATGTGAAAGTACACACTGTGCTTGAACATCACCTCTTCTGACAATGTGGTGTTATTTTATTACATAATACAAGAGATATAATTAAAAAAATATATAATTAAATAATATTCAGAAATAAGGTTCTTTGATTAAGAAATACATTTTGTATATTATAGTGGTTTGGCTTGCAAAAAGTCAACAAAAAAATGCTGCAACATTCATCACAGCAATATCTGGAGCAATTACTAGCTTTTATTCCAGCAGTAGCCAAATGACAAAGACAGGGGGGAAAAACCAATGATAATGTTATTCTCCCATGTGGCATGTTTCCTTTTTAATAGTGAAGGAGAAAAAAGTCATGTACAATGTCACAACACTGTGTCCATTCCTAGATCATTATTTTGGCTTGGGGGGGGTATCTCCTTTTCGTTCTTCGATTTAAGACATTTTTTTCAAACATTTTCTCTACTCAGAGTCATTCATATACTTTCTGCCATGCTTCCAAACAAACAAAAATGTTCTTTTCTGAATTTTTTATTTAAGTAAATAAGCGCTCATCACTTCCCGCCTGGACTACTGTAACACCCTCTACATGGGGCTCCCCTTGGGATGCACCCGGAAGCTCCAGTTGGTCCAGAATGCGGCTGCGCAGGGGATTATGGGAGCGAGGGGGTGTTCCCATGTGACCCCTCTCCTGTGCGAGCTGCACTGGTTACCATTGGTCTTCCGGGTATGCTCTAAGGTGCTGGTTACCATCTTTAAAGCACTCCATGGCTTAGGACCTAGGTATTTACAGGACCGCATTCTACCAGCAAATACCTCCCACCGACCAGTATGCTCCCACAGAGAGGGCCTACTTAGGGTGCCGTCGGTCAGCCGTTGTTGGCTGGTGACCCCCAGGGGGAGAGCCTTTTCTGTGGCAGCACCCACCCTCTGGAATGACCTCCCTTCAGAAATACGGATAGTATCAGACCTTTGTGCTTTTCATTGTGCCTTAAAGACACACCTCTTTGCCCAGGCCAGCTTGACCTAGTCTCCCCCTCTCTCCCCCTCACTATTTTAGATTCTTTTATCTGGTTTTTAAATTGGTTTTAACATTTGGTTTTTTAAAGTCAGCCACAATTTAATATTTTTAATATAGTTTTGATCTTGATGTATGTATTTTGTGTATTTTATATGGCTGTACACCGTCCTGAGTCTCATGTGGAGAAGGGCGGTATAGAAGTCTAATTAACATAAACAAACATAAACAGAGTGATGGCATGTGGATGTCTTGTGTCTAGTTGTTTTGGTTTGCAATGCCCTATAGTGATGTCTGGAGGGAAGAAGTTGGAATTAGGTTATGTCCAGGATGTGAGGGGTCTATGATTATTTTCTCAGGCCTCTTTCTTGCTCGTAGAATGTACAGGTCTTCAATGGAGAGTAAGTTTGTAACAATTATTTTTTCTGCAGTCCTTATTATTCACTGAGGTCTATGTTTATCTTGTTTGGTTGCTATGCCAAACCAGACAGTTATAGAAGTGCAGATTACGGACTCAATGATTTCTTTGTAGAACTATGTTATCAGCTCCTTGGACGGTCTGAGCTTTCTGAAGTGGTGCAGAAAGAACATTCTTTGTTGTGCTTTTTTGATGACATTTTTGATGTCAGTTGACCATTTTAGATTTTGGGCTATTATAGACCCTAGAAACATGAAAGTCTCTACTATTGATACTGTGTTGTTTATTATTGTGAGAAGTGATAGAAGTGAAGGGCTTCTCCTAAAACCAACTATCACATCTACAATTTTTTGTGAGTTCAGTTCAAGGTTGTTCAATTTCCCGTCTATAGGCAGTTTCATCATTGTAATATCTGCAAATTTCAGTACTTTGATAGAGAAATCCTTTGAGATGCATTTGTTGGTATATAGGGAGAAGAGAAGTGAAGAGAGCACACAGTCCCGAGGGGCTCCTGTGTTGATTGTAGTTATCTGATGTTATTTTGCCTATCTTCACCTGCTGCTTCCTGTTTGTTAAAAAGCTTTTGATCCATTTGCAGGTATGATCAGGCATGACTAAGCTGAATCAGTTTGGTCAGAAGAATATCTAGAATGCTGATATTGAATGCTGAGCTGAAGTCCACAAAGAGGACTCTTGCGTATGACCTTGGAGATTCAAGGTGTTGAAGTATGTAATACAGAGCCATATTAGCAGTATATTTAAAAAGCTGAAATAAGAGAACAGGAAGGAATCTTGGCTATTTTTACAATATCAGATTTATCCAGTGCAATAACCACGTTCATATATGTATGCATAAATCTATACTTGATATAAAACAACTTTGGTTGCAATGCAAAGTGAAAAATTCAGGTGATTCCCCATAAACACATCTATGTAGGTGGACCTATTATATACCTGCCATAAGTCACATTTCAATAAAGAGCAAAAACAGGCTAAATAAAGCAATTGGATTAAAAAAACCTATTGATTAAAATTAATTTCCTATACAATAAACTGTCCAGATTGTAACATTAGCTCACATTAACTCACTTCCCACCTCCCAATCTTGACCATTCTTTCAAATAACCATCCTTGCTTCCTCACAAATAGGAGAGTAAAAACAAAAAAAATCTGGATGGTAATGAATGTTGCATTAAGAAAAATCAGAAACAGGGAAAAATGAACTCAATCTTTTGTGATCAAGAAGAGGAAAGAAAAGGCACAAAAAGGCAGAAGCTGCTTTAGGTGCCATATAAACATTTAAAAATTTAACCAGGTGCAAATAGCAAGAATGACTCATTTCTTTCCCTTGTCTGGCCACTGTAATTTATAGACACTCATGTCTATAAATTCACAGAGATGTCCATGGGAAGATGAGAAGACATTCATAAGAAGTGTCTAGCTATTTGCTTATTTATCACAGCATATTGTTTTCTCACAATGTAAAATGACCCCCCTTTTGCTCCCCCTCCACAATTCACAGAGACTAGCTATTTGAAGAAAATTCATATTCATGTTGAAGTACAATGTGTTCATGCATTTGTAACAATTGGTGCAAATATGTGGTACAGCTGGGTCATACTTAGTAATCTCAGTGATAATTGAACATTATATGCTTCCATTCTTTACTTATATTTTTATTCATGTCTCATTTTAGTCAGAGCTATACTATGTTTTCTCATTAGCTAGTCTACCTATGAATAATTTGGCTTTATTATTTTAAATTTTAGTCTTCCTTGGCATGGCAATTGAATATATACAACTAAATCATTACTATTTACAGCTAAACAAAAGTACGTTATTTATATTTAGAAGGACATCTTCTAATAGTAATGGTAGCTACAAAGTATGCAGTATTTCCTTCCCAAGGTATCTAATCCAAAAATACAATCATTTCACCCATGAGGGATAATCCTTGAAAAAAGCTTGGAAGAAAATAATGTACTACTATATCTCATCCCACAGATGTCAACAACAGCAGTGAATACCTCAACTGGGGTCTGACTTATTGCATAGAAGCCTAGCAGCATGCAAAGAGGTGAAACCAAATGAGTATAGCATTTAAAAAGTGTTCTCAGAAGCCTCTAAGAAGATAGTGAGGAGAAAAAAATTCACTTATGAATCATAGGGCAACATTGATCAGGCAACTGTCATTTGTATAACTAGTTTTTGCAGCTTATTTTTTAGAAAGAACATAGTAAATTCTTAGGAACCTGTGAGCATGTCTTACCCACATTCATTCTGTACTGGAAACAAATTCCTTGTGGGTCTAATCACACTTGGTCAAATAAAGAATTCAATTCAATTAATAACAATTGGTTGATTAAAAGAAATATATTTTGCAGAAAGAGTTGAATTACCAATATTTCCAGCTTTTTTAAGCTATTGCAGTTTATTATGGTGAGTCATAATTCATAGGCAGATAACATGGAAGGAGGGCAATTGAGCCTGTTGTGGGGCATCTCAAGGGAATGATTAAAGTGAAGGGCATTTGTTTTCTTATTTTACTGTTCTTATTGTTTTATTATTATTTCATTTGTTGGTTTTATTGTTGCTATGACCACCCAGAGTGGCTTAAGATGGGCAGCCATATAAATCTTTTCAATAAGAAATAAATTCAAATGAACATAAATAAAAAATAGTAATACACACAGCTTACTGTAGATTACTGGGACCCTTTAAATGTTCTCTTGAGTCCTAAGCCTATTATAGTTAACACATGGGTTGATGTATTAAATCACTTGCTTTGCATTTCACACAGGGTATTAATTCAGTTGTAATTCTATAGAAATAACAATCTCATTAAATTTAACCATCCAAATTTTGATTTTATGAAATCAATGTACCCAACGCATGTAAAACAAATCAACCATTCCTAAAATATTCTTAATAATAGATGAATGTTTTTTTTAAAATGAACCAATTCCATTAATCCAATGCACTGCAATAAAACATGCTTCGTATCTTAGTCTCTGCTACTGTATGGGCAAATATATGACTGATCAAAAATTCTCATAAGTATTTGCTTATGAAAATAAGATACTCAGTTTGTGAAACAAACATATGTGGTGGTGTTTGGAGAATAGAATATTAAATAAATAGGCAATTGAAGTAAAGCCTCTCTATGCTCCATCCCAGAAATGAAATTCAGAGATTTATTCAAACCTTATGCTATGATAATGTTGTCTCCTTTAAACAAAATAATATATTCTGAGAAATGTTCCCTTGGAATAAGACACATTAGGATTGTCTGATCTTTTCTCTTTTTCCTCACTGGAAATACTCACTGGAAAAAGGTTGCATCTCTTTGGCATATCTTTATTTCTCATTTCTCATACAAATGGGTTCCAAATAGGCAAAGACAACAACCAGACAAAGAAAATATTTAACATGGACTAATAAGTAGGATTAAGTGGATGAAACTAAACAACATGAAACCAGAAAGCAATGTAAATAGGGTAACCGCCAAATTATCACTGAGTTATAACTCTAGCCTAATTAAATGCAATATATACAGCAATGCTGGGAAGTACACAAAAATCCTATATGCTGTATGTAAAGCAGGCAGTTTGGAAGCAACAGTGTGCCACTTGTTATGCTGCAATTATAGAGATATTAGTCAGGTTTACCTGCCCTCTTTTTTTACAAGATTATTCAGGGCAGGCAGATGTGTTTTTGATACATTATTAATTACCTGATTCAACTGATAGAATGCCTTTAAATGTTGCGACCCCATGCAAGATCTTCTAGGAAATATTTGTTCAAATTTCTCGAAAGTGCACACAGATATATAAAGTTTCCGTACAGGCAGTCCTTGACTCAAAACAATTCTTTAGTTATCCTTCTAAATAGGGAGATTCTTCTCCTTCTGGAGAAAACAACAGAATGTGTCCAATATCCAGGATACATAACTCATGAAGGAGTGAAATTTGAGGAAGTTATAGCTTCTTCAGTGCTACTGGCTTCGCTTCTAGTCTACTGCTTTGGTCACATGATCTTCAGTTTTGACATTCCATGACAGTTTCCCAGCCAATTTCAAATCCCTTCTTCCCTTCGTCACCCAGTAGCAACCATTTACTTGCACAATGTGATGGTGTGAGAGGAGGAGAGGAGAGGAGAGGAGAGGAGAGGAGAGGAGAGGAGAGGAGAGAGGAGAAGAGAGAAGAAGAGAAGAGAAGAGAAGAGAAGAGAAGAGAACAGAAGAGAGGAGAAGAGA
>JANHFO010003313.1:244272-256548 GCA_032468095.1 Pareas carinatus
GTAGGACGGAGCATTTGCTGGTCGAGATTTGGAGTTGCCAATCGTTTGCCCATTTATACACATTGTCAAGGTCACATAACAGCTACAGAACCAAGAAGATGACAGAGGACACCACACATGACACAGCTAACACAAGGCAGCCAAGGTTTGTGTCAAACCCTCAACCCATACCCCAACGTTTACTCCAATGCCCCAAATATGCCTCTTTCACTCATCACACACACAGTAAAAAAAACCAAATGCAGCCCAACAATATGGTCACATTTCGAAAGCCTCACCAAAAATAATTCAACCCTTCATCTACACTGCTGTTCTCAACAATTAACACAATGGCATCAAAACCTAACCGGCGTCACAACTCAAATTAGGCCACATACACAAAGTACACACATTTCAAAAGCATCACCCAAAATAATCCAGCCCTCCAACCCTGCCCTCACAACCAAAACCAACTCTATTCCATATTCAACACAAATAAAAACACACGGACACACACACATTTTGACTCTGGCACAAAAAATGCAATTTTAGCATTCTTACCTTCTACGAAGACGCGCTGCTCCAAAAGGCCCCCACTTTAATAAAAAACAGCCCTGCTGCCACTAGGCCATATTAACTTCACGAGCAGGCCTCCAACTGGCAACAAGGCCCAACAAGTTAAAAGCAATAAACAATCCTCGATTCAATAGAAAATGCTCGTGCTGCCTGCACTGGCCTCACGAATGGCCACGAAGCCTGGCAAATTTAAAAACACAAATGATCCTCCATTCAATAGAAAACGCTCACGCTTCCTTCCCTAGCCTCATGAATGGCCACCACGCTCGACAATTTAAAAATAAAATTATATCTCCAGAAAAATTATCAATAATACATAACTTCAGTACTCTCTCATAATAAACCAATACACAAACATAATCCACAGCCATCTTTATAATTTCACATACCCCCAAATCAATAAAGTCCAATCTATCACCAACTAAAAAAAAAGCATCCTTTCAAAACAAACATAACACAATACTTATCATACCTTTAAAAATTCACACATCTCCCTAACTATTTCTCTTTAAAAAAAAACTCCATAACTATTAACACACTATCTCTGCAAATCCTTCAATATAACAATTATCTCAAACACACAAAAAATTCAATAACAAAAACAAATATTTGCATTTAAACATTTCACTACCCAAGCATTTTTTTCCTATATATCTGTCTGCCTCCACCAACAACAAAAAATGCATATCTATTCAGAAATAAACACCACCACCAGTCTCTTCAGTAGGTTACACTATCATCAACAACTACACACATCAACTACATTTCTCTAATTATCAAATACATCTTCTAATGACATTTCTCTTCCACAGATAAAGAACACACAGCAGCAAGATCATCAAACAGCAAAAAAAAATATTTCAGCACTACATCTTAAGAAATCATTCAATGACTATTTTCAATAGCTTATTAACAAACAAAGTTGAACAAAACCCATAGCAGAACACAGGTACAAAAAGCTAGTCACAAATATATGCCATTCTTTTAGAGATAAACGGTAGGAGGAATGATCTATATTTACATCATAAAGAACTTTTCCCATGAAAACTATGGTTTCAGAAGGAAAAACCTACACAATTAAAAAACTTTCTGCATTTAGAAACATCTGCTTTAATCTACAGATGTTCAGATTATTTGTGCCTGTGAAGTATAAACATCTGTTCAAAATACGGTATAGCATTAATTCAAATTTCAGTTAAATGAGATCAATCATCATGGTATCCATAAAAGCATTGTGGAGGAAGGTAACTTTGAACTCCATTTAAACTCCATTCCTTCCTCTCCCCAATAATACAAAATGTCCACTTTTAAACAAAGTTTTTAAAACAATCATTATTACATTTGTAATTTAAGATTACGTTCTATATATGTCTGACTATATTACCTTCCAACCACAAAACAAATCTGAATAGATACTAAGAATATTTGTAAGCTCTATCACCCTCTGCTGGTAATTTAGAAAAAATTATTTAAAATAAAGGTAATTCCATCTGGGATAGTTGAGTGTGATTCTCCATCTTCCTTCCCGTTTCAGATATTTAATACTAACTTTGGATTTGGGGAACTGTACAGAAGAATTATTACTGGGGGATAATCTCCATTTTCTCTTACTGTAGTATTGGTTGCCTATACAATCAAAATGAGACCATCTGCTTAGTTACATGCTCCCCAGCAAACCCTAGGAGGCAATAGTAGCGCTGATGGTAACCCAATATAATATGGTATAGCAAAAAAATAAAAAAGGAATATATGAAATAATCTAATAGCCGCTCTGTATTACCTGTCACTCAGAGGCTCTTTTTATTGCTGGAAATGTAGGGCAACTGAAGGCATCACACAACCAATTGTGTTGATATGTCTGTGATTTATTCAACTTTATATAATCACAACTATGGCTAAGTGATGTTATACATCTCTAGGGAGAAAACAATAACATACTCAATTCAGAGATTCTATTCCAACTAGATGGGCCAGTTCATATGTCGGCGTTAAGGGATTATTTCTTAACTCACTGACAGTTAAATGTTAATGTCCCAGAGATCTCTATTGTATTCCAATTACTGTTTTAGCATCTAAATGAAAATGTTGAGAGATCTTACCCAGTGATATGTATTCCAGATGTCACAAATATGGATGATATATAGTACCTTTTATATCAAATTCAGATGAGACACTGAGTATTCAGTCCTTGTTTACATAAAATTATGGAGGCAATGAGAATCAATAACTGACATTTGATCTGAAGAAGACAGTATTAGTAGAGGAGTAGTCTATAACTCGGTAAATTTTCTGTTTATTTTAGGGGAATGTCAGTCTCCATAAGGCAGGGATGAAAAATTATCTCCTGGACTGGTGTGGCTGGAGGGGAGGGCTTCAGGGATGCTCCTCCAAAGCTTTTCTCCTAACGTGGTAAATTTGTGATGCAGGAGGAGGCAAAAAAAAAAGTCCCATTTCTATAGAACCAGAGGTAATCTACACAGAGAAACTAAGAAATATCAGTCCTCAACATCATAACCACCTGCATAGGGTATAGTAGGAGATGTGCAATGGTGGTTGCTGTCTTCTTTTGCAGAAACAATTATTTTCTGTGTAGGATAAAGAAGAGAGTTGCTCCCGATCTAGCCCTGCATTGAGAACAGCAGATGCCAAAACATTTAGATAGCTAGAGAAAAGGTAGGAATCAGAGAATAGCCAAATAGGATAACTGGGTGGAGTAGCAAACTAGATCAGGCTATCAAACTAGAAGTTGCCATCACTGCTTTAAAAAATGTAATTGTTAAAAGCATTTGTAACTCAGCCTTTTTGCTTAAAGGAAAGTCAGATTTGGTGGGTTTTCTTCTTAGCTCAACTAATATATAAGTTGCAGCCCAATTTGGACAAATGTGGCCTTGCAATACATACCCACCCTTGAAGATCATCTAGTATATCAATATGAACATATTATGTCAATCCTTTGTGATATGCAACAGTTTCCAATTCTTTTTGGACCCTAATTCAAAGTACTTATCCCGCCTTTATTATTTTTACAAATATAAAATACTAGCTTCCGATACTCATGCTCTGCTACAGGGATTACCAGGGAAATTGAATGTTGTGTAAGAAACTGGCACTGCTGCTACTTCCACATTCGGAAATTAGAGTGTGCCACCGTGGAGAAGCAGTTGATTTTGAGAGAGAGAGAGAGACAGCAAGAGAGAGAAGGAGAGAGAGAAGGAAAGAGAGAGGGAAGAAGAATGAGCAAAAGAGAGAGGAAGAATGAGAGAAAGAGGGAGAATGAGTGAAAGAGAGAGGGAGAAAGAGATAAAGAGAGAGGGAGAAAGAGAGAGAGAGGGAAAATGAGAGAAAGATAAAAAGAAAGAGGGAAAATGAGAGAAAGAGAGAAAGAATGAGAGAAAGAGAAGAAGGGGAGAGAGGAAGAATGAAAAAGAGAGAGAGAGAAACATAGAGAGAGAAGGGAAGAGAATGAGAAAGAAAGAGAATAAAAGAGAGAGAGATACACACACAAACAAAGGAAAAGAGAGACACAGAGAGAAACTGAGCCAGTGAAGCAGGGCTGAGAATTGGAACTGGCGTGGATGACCCATTTGGCCCATCTGGAGGCTTGTGCGGTTGATTCTGAGGCCCAAATGGAGCAGGCAGCCGGGAGCCGGGCAGCGAGCCAAGGTGGGCAGCCAGGTAGGCCCTATGGAAGGTAGCATGATAGACCCGGGTGGGTGGGGGTCACAGGAGTTAGGACTGGGGGGGTTATGGTTAAAAAGGAGGAAAGCAGTCTACCTGAATGCCGTGTTCGTGCTTTTCTGTAAGACTCTCCACTTGTACTGCTGCTACTGGTGGTCTGAACGGAAAACCCAAAATCAAACAAAAGGCTGTGAAAGCCCTCCAATCAGGAGAAAGGAAACAAACGGTGTAGGATATTTTGTCCAATCACAACCCTCTACCCATCTGGAATAAAAAATATTAAATAACTTGTGTAAAAATTAATACTTTGAAAAATCCTTTCTTAGTGAATGCCTAGATGCCAAGATGAACATATCTAGCAAATTTCATGTTTGTAGCTTTTATAGATTTTGAGATCTGGTGATGAGTCAGTCAGTGACTGAGTTATATTTCACATTTATACATATAGAGAAATAATTTTTTTATGAATATTAAAACATAAAGTGGCCAACATACTCCACACATTTTCTTCATCCTGTTTTCCCCATAACAACTCTGTATGTTAATGTTTGAGTCAGAAGACCTTCTGCCAGGTCCTCATCAATGAGATGAAGTATGCAAAGCTGACTGAGGAATTCTAGGAGTTGAAGTCTATATACTGTATCTTACAGCTACCAAGGTTGAAAAATATTGATATAGAAGGTATTTCAGCAGTGATGTCTCAACTATGGAATGTCCCTCCAAGAGAAGTTTTCTGGGCAATGTTTGCACTGCTTTAGTACCAATTGAAACTTCCTCTCATTTTTTGAAAGCTCTAAGTTCATTGTTCCTTCCCTTTCTAAGTTTTCCCTTGGAAATTTTTTATTTCCAATCATTTTGTTTAGTTCAACAGTGATAAATTAAGGATTATCATTTCATCATGATACCAGTTTATACAGTAGTTCCTGGATCATGAATGAATTGCAGTTAGATCCTTTGAAACCACTGGTTTGAGTAGGACTAAATATAAAACACAATATGGATCCAATTTCTTTTTTTTCACCACCTAGAATTCAATATTTTTATGGCAAATGCAGGTTGGAGTAATTAACACTACAGATGCAGCAACAAAGTGCTATTATATCAACAGTGTGTTGTCCTTTACATTTTTGCTCATCTGCTCTTTATTAAGAACAGCCACAACTTTGCAAGACCACACAATATACACATCTAGTTTAACTTTGAAAATATCAGTACTGATGTAGTTAAGAGGTCTTTTTCCATACCGCTTTATTAAAACTCTGTTTCCCATGTTGAACTGAAATGATTTTTACCTTTTTACTTTTGAATAAAAGAATTAATTTATGTGCGTTTGTCTACAATTTTAGCTAACTGATTTCAGCAGCCCATACATTGCAAACTATTCAGATTCTTGATGATTATGTACAACTTAGACTTCTGGTTTGCATCGTGATGGTATGGGCTGAAGAAACTGGAGCTCCAATTTCCAAATCTGATTTCGTCTAGTTTGGGGACCCTAAGGGGTACGAAAGTCACTCGGTAGAGGCAATGAAGAGGAAGAGGAATTCTGGATCAGATGACTGTCACTGGATGAACTGAGGAGCTCTTCAGACAAGCGAGAGAAAGACTGTCTGTGTGCAGGCAGCCCAAGTCACAGACAACCGAAAAAAGTGGAGCCGTGGCATAACCACTGAACAACTAATTGCCAGCAACTTGTGGAAATCTGGGTGAGCAAAATCTTAATTTCTTCTCCTGATGAATTAAAAAAGAACGATGCCCTAATGGGGGAAAAGAAATTCTAGAAATAAACTTCCCAAAAGAAGAAAAAATTACAGGACGCCATGAAAGGGAAGAGAAAAATCTTAAGAAATACACAAAGTATTTATTTATTTATTTATTTAAAAAAATTAATTTTCAAACCTAACAAATAAACATGACAAATAAACAACAGCAAAAACATACAAACATACAATACGCCAAGAAAGGTAGGTTTGTTGTTGTATCACAAATACAGAGTGCAGAATTTAAAGATAGCAATATGGAAGCCAGGGAGAAGAGGGAAGAGTAAGGGGAGATGGATATGGGAAAGAGAAAGAAGGTAAGAGGATGTAAAAAAAACAGATAATCTGGAAGGAAATTGGATGTTAAATCTCCTCATCCTTTGAATATATTCTTTTTGAAGAGGTTGAAACTTACTTTTTCTAGGAGACCTTGTATAACTGAGATTAATTCTGGATTGTGTCATCATGCTGGTTTGCTATCTTTAAATTCTGCACTCTATATTTAGAAATACAGAAAGTATTTAATAATAGATCAGGACTCTTTTGAACTAAATGAATATTCTTAAATAAGAAAGACTTTTGAAAAATTTATGAGAATAATTGAAAAAAATCTTAAAATATAATGGGGGGGAGAAAGACATCTAAAAGTGAAAAGAAATTCTACAAAAATACTGTACAACTTTAAAAGAATAGTTGTTTGAGTATGGACCTTTTCACTCAATAACACTGTGGATAATGATGGTTGGTAACTTAAAAAGAAAAATGTCACTTTCCTACTGCTACATTGGAAATGAAATCCCAGCATACAAGGAAAATGTCGTTCATACTTTCATAAATTCATGGACAGAATTATTATTGCATGTTGCTTCCCTCACTTCCATTTCCTCCAACCTAAAATAGTCTAGCCTTAATTTTGGAAAAGATAACAAGCTTCATATTTCTTTCTCTTATAAGATGATTCATCAAAGTCTTTACAAAGCATACAAAAACAGGGCTCCCAAATCCTTGTTATACAGAGCCATTTCCTGCAGCTTCAGCTGGAAGTCTTGAATAGAACATCTTACCAAAATATTTGGCCTATTGTCCTGGTCTCAAATAGAACACAGCAGCAAGTTTATCTTCTATCAGTCACTACAGAATTGATCGCTTTTATTATTTTAATTCACTCTTCTAAAATTATTTAAACTTGTTCATCAGGAGTGCAGTGCTCCATGGTTTACATTAAGAGATCTCGTAGCTTATCAAAAAAAATGCAGTTCAAACCTTATGTTGCTTGAAAAGGCTGCCTTTTGAAGTACCTTTTTCATTAAACCCAGCTGCCAATTTTGACATTTTGCAAGGTTGAAGTTAGCACACCGTATTTCATTATAATTTTCAAAAACGCACCACAGGGAGAAAAAGTCAGTTACATTACAAAATTTCCTCTAGTACACAATCATTTATATAATGAAAAGACACCAATAATAGAAAGACATGCTCTGTGGAGAGGAGAGGAGAGGAGAGGAGAGGAGAGGAGAGGAGAGGAGAGGATCATAGGACTGGAAGGGACCTTGGAGGTCTTCTAGTTCAAACCTCTGACAGGAAACCTTATATCATCCCAGACGATTGTCTAATTTTTTTTCTGAAAACACTGAGCGATGGAGCATCTTCAATTCCAGGAGACAAGTATTCCATTGATTAATTGTTCTGTCAGGAAATTTCTCCTTAGATCCAGGTTGGATCTCTCTTTGAAGAGTTTCCACCCATTACTTCTTGTTCTATCCTTAGAAGCTTTGAAGAATAAGTTGACTCACTTCTGCCTGTGGCAGCCCCTCATGTATCAGATACCCCTAATTCTTCTCTTCATTAGCTAGACATTCCCTTAACTGTTCTTCATACAATTCATCTTGCATACCTTTCATTATCTCAGTTTCTTTTCTCTGCACTCTTTCTAGGGTTTCAGCATCTTTTTTTTCTGAGGAATAGCTCTGATATTTACGACTTTTCCACACTGCAGCTTTCAACAATGTTTCCTTTGATTTGACCAGGATGGTGGTTTGATGATCTGCCTGAACTACACTTACCACAGCCTCTGATTAATGGTTTCCCTGCTGTCCACATACACACAATAGTCTTAGTGTTCTTATTATTGCTTGAGCTAGAAGGGGAAAGGGGCACAATTCTTGTCAATTTCAACTAGAGATAACTATACAATTCCATCAATGAACTTGTAAACAAAAAAAAAGCTGATGAAGATGTAAAAACTAATGGCAGAGCAACACTAAAGATCAGGGACTTCACCATGCAAGATGAAAACACTACTTTTGTTGTGGCATCAGTTAATAAAGGCAGAAATTATATTAGCTACTGGTCAGAGTGTGATGGTGATGGATGATATAATGTATTCCTTACCTTCCAAAATAGTAAGTGTCTTGAGCTCACACTAGTGCAAACTGGAAGGGCAGATCTGGCCTTAATCTGATTCTAGAGTAGGGCACTTAAAGAATAACACAAAATAAGAAAGCTGGTCTTGACTCCATTTAAACGTTGAAGTACACCTCTTTTTCTCCAACAACATGTAAAACAAGCCTATAAGTGACTACTTGCCCTTATAAAAGTGATTTCCTAAAATCAAGGAGGAGAAACTTTTATAAATGCAGTGGAAACCAGATTTCACACCACCTCCTTTCTGAAGTGGGATATTCCAGAAATGTAAATAGGGAGACGGACAACCTGCAAAGACAGCAAGAGAGTAAAATTTACACCAGCATTTTGTAATCTGAATTGCCATTTACTTTATGAAAAGATTTTTGAGAAGATTTTAGTCTATTGACTCAAAGGTACATCATAGATTAAAAGCCTGTGTTTTACTTTTTTAAAAATTATCTTTATTGTTTTTAACAATCAGATCAAACAAAATATCAATCATACAGTCGACTCATATACATTTGTTTTATTTACTCCCCTTCCTTAATACATATGTACATTATTTATAGGTCTTTAGTTCATCGAAGAAAACCTGTATATTTTCTTAAATACTTTGTAGCTTAAATAATTCTTGTATATCTTTGTTTGGTAACTGTGGTTTCAATTCTCCCAATCATCAGTTTTACTGTTAATTCATCACATTTGGTTCATCCTTTTATTGTGTTCTGTCTTCACACATTTTATGGTTATGAGCATAGATGTTGGGACATACCAAGGGTATAGTACAGAAAAACACTACCAAAGGCAACCTTATCAACACAGGAAGTTTTTTTACACAAATAGGACCAGAGCAGATCAAATGACACTTAAGGACCTCACAAAAGCTTGTTGGATATGACTACTTTCTTCATCTAAATAAATGAAATCTTTTTATCTCTCTTATTGAGAGAATAGTCTTCCTCCTGTAACTCTCAATTACAGGAAAGGACACTGTCTCTCAACTCATATTTTTAGTCAATCAAAATTAAATCATTTTGACCTTTTAAGTAATCTGAGTGACAAACCCAAGTTGTGATGCTATGTAATATAAGCACAGCAAGGGGTTGGGAATTGTTACTGCAAATTACTTTCTGCTCTTTGAAAGGAGAGAAGACCAAACACTTGCAAATGCCACTGGTGTGTAGAGGTGACAAGCAATTACCTTAATCCTTACAGATAGGCTTAGGTATCTTTCTGAGAAAGTATTTCATGCGAATCAGTGTCATTATTTGTACTGGAAAAAGCACTGCCACTCCATCACTGATGAGTGATAAAGCATGTGTATACTACCTGTCATTCATGATGGTAAATCTCACCCAATAGTTTCAAATAGTAATTTTGCTTAAAATTTTTTGATACATGTTAGTTGATAAAGAGAGGATTCCTGATTTCAAATGTTCATTACTGAATGCTCCTAAATTTGGGACATACAGGAAGCATTAAAAATGCTTCTTCACTCAATGTATAATTAAACTGTGAAATTGTACAACAGGACAAAAAAGAAATGAAAAGAAATTAAGTCGTACTATAATATTTGAATGAACTGAAGTTTAAGACTGTTAGAGGTAAAAGAAATAAAGTTGGTTTATTTGATCAAAGTTAAAACAAAATATGTTGTTTATTCTAGGTATCTTTTTGGACTTACTGCTGACAATAGGACTGAATAGTATGCTTTATGGATTTGTTATAGATAAGAGATGGCATATGAGTGGAAAACATAAATGCTTATAAATTTTAGTGGTACTAAATATTTGTGATGAAGGTTCAAAAGTAACTTTTTAATATATTTTCTCTTTCTTTATTATAATGTCATTTTTCTATTTCTTCTCTTCTTTTTCTTTCTTTTCCTTGCACTTTTTCCCTCTCTATTCTCTTTTCTTTCTTTAACTTTAGAATAGTAAAATCTAATACAAACTAATGGAAATTCTTAATAAAACTTATACAGAGAGAGAGCCTCTGGTACAACCTTCAGACCCAACAATACTTTTGTGAGAAGCAGCTGATTGCAAAAATACCGCCATACCATCCTTCCAGCAAGACAACTAGCAGAAGTTCTAAGAAGGAAAACTGCCTTCAAGGACACACTACCCTTGTCTGCTGTGTTTTTGCAGGCAAATACACAAGAGAGGAATATAGGAACTCACGTTTCTTTCACATGGAGGGATTGGAATATTTGTTAAACTAGAAAATGTTACAGAGCAGAATATATCTCATGCTTTGATCTCTCTTGTTGATCGGCCAGAAAGAGAACTGATCCTGGTGTTCTCTCTCTGTTCTTGACATTGAAGCTTCAAGAATGAAGATGGTTGAAAGTTGGCTTTGAACATGATATGGTGTGAAAACAATGCTATCTATGCTCCCTACTTTGCAATTTTCATTAAAAGGCTTGATTTAAATTGCACAAAGATAAAACTGGCTATTCAAATCAAATTACAGCAAGTCATTTAATTTCCTGATAGGTTTTATATTTTTATTTTTCATGAGTTGTTTCCGACTTGGTATACAATATTTGCATTAAAAATGGATTTTTAAAGAGACAAGTTGCTACCTGTTTTGAAGTGAGTAGGAAATTACATTTTTCAAAAAATCATAACTGATATGGAATGTCAACATATGGATATATTATTAATTACAAGGCAAATTTGGAGAGAATTAGATAGTCATTCCAATTAATACCTCAATTCTTACCCATATTCCACTCCTAAACTTCATTGATTCTCCTTCAGTTAATTCCATTTCTCAATCCTCATTTCTGATCTACATAAAATCTTAAACAAAATACTCAACTCAAATGCATAACTCAAGAGGAAATGTCAAAATATCAGAGGGACAGGAAGATGGTAGAACAGATGCGACAAAGCATGGTTAGAAAGGAGAGGTGGAGTAGAAAGAACGAATAGGCAGATTTGAAGAAAGATTCAGTAAGTATTTGACACCATGAGGAAACAGAATAAACCTCGAAAGAAAATGGACACTGGGAAAATGAGAATGAGAAATGAGGTTATACCTATAGATAGTTAATGTTATATATATATGCATATACACACCCATGCAGTTGAAGCATAGCAGGTTAGGTAATTTATACTAGGACCTTTACTATGTGTGTCACTGAGTAGTACAGAGAACACACAAAGATCATGAAGAGCCAAATGCATACCTACCTGTAAAAGTTGATTTACCCAAATTATTTAATCTTTTAGGAAAACCTAAAAGACCCTTTAGATTCTCCTAAAAAAGAACCTTTTCCTCCATATTTGAAAACATTAAATTTAAGCCTTGTCTGTTGCGACATAGGAAGGAGATTTTTTCCAAGCTGGCCTGCAGCCCTCAGACCCTGCCAATTTCATTTCTGTTGAAATCAATAGACTCTCAGGTCTCTAGAAAATAGATCCTAAACTCTAGGAAATGGTTTTGGGGGCATATCTAGGTGGATGCTTCTATGACTGTGAAATCTTGCTTATTGCCTTACTAAAATGGGCATGTGACTGATCACTGTTGGAATAGACAATTGGATTAAATAGAGCTGGGGCCAATTCGGTGTGGCTCTTTTTATGTTTTCAGCAGTCCTGGATTGACCATTAAGCAAAATAAACTACAAAATAAGGCACCAAGGAAAGGGGAGCACTGTAGAGGATTTCTCTCACCCCTCCTCAAGGTATCATGCACTTAACTCTTAACTTCCACTTTTAACTTTAATTTTTTGATCTTAATGAATCTTAATCTTGTTATTTAAGCAATGAAAGGGCTGAGAGCACCATAATAGCTAAGACATCAGAATAGAAACAAGGAGACTATGAGTTCTAATCCCAATCCCTCTCTCCCCCTCCCCCTCCCTCTC
>JANHFO010003313.1:285909-300557 GCA_032468095.1 Pareas carinatus
TTTAAGGCTTGTGGATTTCAACTCCCAGAATTCCTCAGTCCACAAACCTTAAAGGGACCAAGGTTGGAGACCTCTGCTCTAGCCCCTGCAACAACATGCAATCGTGATTATAATTTGAGGGATATAAAAATTGCCTAAATATTAAAAATTTCACTCTCACTACTTACAAGTACTTTCAAATGCAGGAGTAATGACAGCCTTGAAGAAAAAGAAGTTTTATCTCATTGTAACTCTCAACATGTCTTTTCTTCTAAATAGTTCAGTTAAATTCACATTAAATGTACCAAAATTATTAATGGGAAGGTAGCATGCATAAGTCAATAAATAAACAAAGCAAAAGTGAGGGATTTGGGAGATACTTTATAAAAGCTGATAACTTGGGGCAGGATTTGATTGATTTTCTTTGCCAGAAGGATTATAGATAATCCTCAAATTATGACCACAATTGAGCCCAAAATTTATGTTGCTAAGTGAGGCAGTTGTTAAATTAATTTTGCCCCATTTTATGATCTTCCTTGCCAAAGTTGTTAAGTGAATCACCACAGTTCCTAAGCTAGTAACATTGTTGTGTACTAGGATAAATTGGCACCAAATCGCCAATCCACAGAATGTTGCACAAGCACCAATCCACAAACTGACAGTTAGAGATGCAGGAATCCCCTGCATGAGAAACTCCTGCCATCTCATTGGTTGGCTCCCTGGCTATCAAACAGTATAAATAATAGTGCGTGGCTTCCGACAGCTGCTTCTGTTTATGCTGTGTTTCGAATTACATTTGGTTGTTAATAAACCAGTTCTGCTTTAACACAATTCTCGTTGCTGCCTCCCCACGATGTTCAACAAACATGGTTAAGTGAATCTGGCTTCTTCATTGCCTTTGCTGGTCAGAAGATTGTAAAAGGTGATCAAATGGTACCAAGACACTGCAGCCATCCTAAATATGAGTCAGTTGCCAAGCATCTGAGTTTTGATCACATGACCATGGAGATGCAATGGTCATAAGCAAGAAAAATTATAATGTCACCTTTTTCAGTGCCATTATAACTTCGGTCACTAAACAAACTGTTGTAAGTCGAGGGCTACCATCTTACCATATTTTGCTTGTTTTCAAGGTCAGTGGACATAAAGACAACCACAAATCAGATTAAAACTGTGAGGGATTAGAAAATAGAAATTGATGGTGTTGACATGCCCTTGAAGTTGTTTCCTTATCGCTAGTAGGACACACACACACCCCAATGTAAAAGCACTAAGATCAGAGTAAAAATTATACATCCTATGGGTCTCAAACACTGAACAAGATTTCCTAGCCATTATGACTGGATTTTCTATAGCAATTATCATTATTATTGTTTTGCACTGTCATTTATGCAGTTGACTAAATCTCAGGTTATTGGTACAAAATTACCCCAGGTCAACAGCAACTCATCTAACAAGTCTTTTTTAAAAATCCACTGGACCACAGAGAGGTAAAAGAATAGATATATGAAGGAAAAAAGGGACAATAAAGCTGAGTGTACTGTGATAGTTTAACAGCTCTTTTGAATAATGTACAATGGCTAAATCCACTGAACAAATGGAAGATAATTGAAGTGCCAAGCAATAACAGAGCAAATGCCTGATTTGGGATTTATAGGATTATGATCTAGCACATAACAAATGTGATGATCACATGCTTCTTTTTACACCCCATCGGTAATCACATTAGTTCTCTCTTTCTCTCCCTTCCTCCTTCCCCTCCTCCCTCCCTCCCTCTCGTTTTTGATTTGTTGAAATATAAAAGAAAGTGCATTGCCAGAAATTCTGCGAAGGCTAGCACATACCAAAATGTATGGGTTGATTTCTGAATTCTGCTGGAATCTAGTTCATGAATTCCACAGCAAGATGAATCTTCCATCTTCCCACATAATGCCATTCTTTCAATCATAAGATTAAAAGAAAAACTTGCACGTCTTGAAGCATAGGCTGTTTCATTGCATTTCTAAAAGGGAAGGGAGATATGGGGTTCCAATCTGTTTAGGGAACTGCCTCAGGAGAAATCTTCCTTTTACTGACACATTCCTGTATGCGGAGAGACAATTGATTGCAAAATAACAAAAAAGGACTTACTTCATGTATTAATCTAAGTCAAATCTGAACCATAGTTATTCAATAAACCATAATTGCGTGACACACTATGTCAAAATGAAAACAAACGATATCTCAACTTGACAAATCATAGTTTTCATGTCTCAGACAGTTTCTGAATTCCAAAAGTCCGCTAAATTGGGCCTCCAAGAATGGAATACCGATCATCTTGCTTCATTCTGAACATCTTGTTTCTTACTTTTCAGTAACATCTTTCTTGATTTTTATATCTGATATGCATGCATGATTAATCTTTCTCATATAAGCTAATGCTAATGCTAGGATATGTAGATACTATTTATTCATGTCATTGGAACTGTTGGTACTGTTGTTGAAAGGCATAGCCTGAAACAACGATATCATGACTTCAATAATCTACAAGACTGACATTCTATCGTCAGATCAAATCTTTATTACAGTCATAGACCAGCATATGGAGAGTGATGTACAGTCAATTAAGAAACATAAAGATACACCCATGTTTTTAAAAAATATGGAAAACTAGAAAATATATTAAAACGGAAAATATATTAAAACAGCATCAAAAAGGAGAAGTAGAAAGATTAGATAGGTATAGGGGGGGAAATAAAAGTTAGTGTGTGAAATACTATATCAAATTACAGAGCACTCTAGCATGGTGAATTAGATGTTCATTAAGCTTAGTTCATAGCACAAGTCCTCCTTCCACTAAAGACCAAATCACAGTTATCATGGACAGGACACAATACATTGAAAAACCCGAAGAATTACCGGAGAACAAAGGAATCTACATCCCAATAAACACAAACAGTATAAACAGAATCAACACATAGTAATGCAGTAAAAGGAACTACACCAGCGACAGTAAGGGCATGATCTTCATATGTATAATTCAGCATTCGTGTGCTCTCCAGTATTTCTTGTGCATTTCAGATTCAGTCTCTAAAGATCCAGGGAATGCACTTAGAAACAAAGGAATGGTATCTTTGCAAAATATACTTTAAAAAATTTCAGTGTAATCTCTAAAATATGGTGGATGACTTAACAGGAAAGGCTCCAGATAGACAAAGCAGAGTGAGATTTATTGCAAACCACATTAGAATCTCAGCCTGAGGGATATTAACGTAACAATTTTCAGAGACCTGGAATGTGGGTTCTCTGAGTTTGGTTGTTTTCTTGCAGACGTTTCATTACCAAATGAAGTAACATCATCAGAGATGTGGAAGCTTTTCAGGGGAAGCCATTAGGAGCAATCAGGGAAGAATGGGGACAGGTGATGATGGGTACTGACCTGGCCTGATTATCATGCAAATGATTGTGTCCTTTACTGTTTGTGGCTGAGAAAAGGGAAGGAATATAGAACTGTTGTTTTCAACAGCAGCCTTGTCTTTTTCAGTTTTTACATCAAGGATAAGCAACTTCCAGATATTTTAAACCAGAGGTCTCCAACCTTGGTCCCTTTAAGGCTTGTGGACCTCAACTCCCAGAATTCCTCAGCCAGGTGGAAGTTGAAGTCCGCAGGCCTGAAAAGGACCAAGGTTGGAGACCTCTGTTTTAAACCACACATCTATAAATATCGAATTAACGTGGCTGATTATCATAGATTATGAGAACTATAGTTCAAAAACCCTTGGAGACACCAGGCTTCCTTCTCCTGTCAGATATGAATGTCATCATTTAGTCTATATTTAACTATTGCAAATGTAATAGAAGATATGTATAATGTATATTCAAATACCATGCATATAATCTGTTTTGCTGTTTTGGCTCAACATATTGTGTAAATCCAGTATTTGCTTTTTTAAACATGGCTAAATATGCTGTGGAAATTTAGTCTAACAAACTATGTAAACAATCCATGGTTTAAAATTTAATCTGACAAAGAAAGCTAATCTCAGAGTTTTCTCTCGGTTAAGGGGGGAAATGGTTCCATCTTTTAATGCTGGGCTTAAATTTAGATCCTGCAACAAAAAATGGAATAAATATAATATCAAGAGGCTATATATATTCTTCATGACTGGAATAGCTGATTTGAGCCAAGTCTTCTATAACTGACAACAGAAATACACAGCAATGAATATACAATCTGGGTGCCACAACAAAACTTCCAGCCGAGAAACAAGAGACTTTCATGCATTTTCTTGGCTGTGTAAATATTCTGTCATGGATAGGTTTGGAAAGGCCAGAAAGAAAGGCCTTATTCTCCTCCTCTTCCCCCCTTGTGAGCTTCAGCTGAAAGCACTCATCTCATTTCCAATCCCTCCAAAAGTCTGCAGTCAAATAGCCATGTGGATTCTCTAATCACAAAGCACATTTTTTCTTATGAGAGAGAGTTTTTGTTGCAAAGTGGTGTGTTCTGCCCTTCCCAGACTAACATGAAGCTTTGAACATGAATATCTTGTGGATGTCATTATGTCTCATGATTCTGCAAAGCAGTTTTTGGCTCATTTTTTTTGCTGAAACATTTTTAAAAGGATGCTTTTGGTTGAAATGTGTTTAGAAGTGCATGCCTTTTTGAGAGAATGTGCTTTTCAAAGTGCTTTTTGATGTAGACTGGGAGTATTTTGTCTCCCACTCTTTATGACCAATCATTTCTATCATGCCATTTGTGTGGCAATGCTCCATTTGTCAAAGGAGACATGTAGGGAAGAGGTGGATGCTTAAGCCAAGGAATCCTAGTGCTGAAAAGGGACCGTTGTGCATTGTGTTCTGCATATCATCAAACTGACTCAAAGCAATTGATTACTCGTGTGCCATCAGGTCATTTTTGACTGCGTAGATAGATTTTATCCATGACAATCTGTCCCTAACCTGAACTTCCAGGTCTTCTAACAGTGTCTCACCACCACTGTAACTGAGTCGATCCTTGTTGCTACTGGTCATTCTCTTCCCTTTCCTTCCAACTTTCCCAGCATTAAAGCCTTTTCCAGAGAGTTAGGCTTTCACATAATGAAAAAAATGCTGTCTTTTCTGTCAATCCCCATACTAATTTTACTATGTCTGTTCCAAGTGTCTACCCAATGGGATAGTTTTGATCTGTGGATATGCCACATTATCAACATAATAACAGAGTTGGAAGGGACCATGGAGGTTGGGAGCTCCAACAATCAGGGATTGCAGCAGGAATGGGGATAGTTTGAAGTCACAATTGCATTTGGTTTCTCTAAATGGGTGGGTTCTCTCATGCCCCATTCAGGCACCTTTTATTTTAAATAATTTTACAATAAATAAAGGAAGGACTGAAACAGACCCAGAGAGGAGGAAGGCAGACTCTACCCCATTGTGCAACTAACTAACTAGATCCTATAGAACCAGAGAATTGAAACTGACAAGCTGGGAAACCACTTTCTTACAGAGTATATAGGGAAGGCAAAGTGATTAAAACTGACATACACTGAGAAATTGATAAATATGGAACAAAAAATTCTCCTTTTTTAAAGCACTGCAAGAGGAAAAAGTTGAACTAGGACAGCTTCCAGGAAAAATACATTTCAGAATGTTTTCTCTTCCCCATTTGTATTTGTGGACATCTGTTCTCTTCTCTGTTTTGTTGGAGAGAAACTGGTGTGAAAAAAGAAAGAACAGGAGGTGACAGGTGTGTGATAGGAACTCAGGAAACAAGGGGCTAATGGAAAAGACAAACACTGAGAGAGAAACTACTTCATGGAGATAACTAACCATGAAGTGGATGGAATATGTCCAGATTTCCTGACACTTCCAACACATGTTTCTAATGACATCCATCTCTGGGTCATTTGACTCTACCTGCAAATGCATTGGTGGCAACCCATAATTTAATAATTCATTTTTAGACAGGATCAGAATAATAGGAAAATAGTATAGTGCTCTGATACCAGTGCAAGATATAATGATTAAAAGATACTTTGCTTCATGAACTGGGGATAAAATAAGGGCAATGTTGTAGAGCCAAGGAGGAAAATTGGTACAGTATTTTCAAGGTATGTTTGTGTTATGGTTAAGTGCATGTAGGGACAGAGCCAAATCCTTGCTTTGCCGCTGCTAACTAGAGATATTTGTTGCTTTACACAAGTTAGAAAACTGTCACACTTCATTCTGAGTTTTATTATTTTGAGCAGCTTAATAACGCCTTATTGATATATAGTGTTCCTACTTTCATTTTGCATTTTTATCAGTAACTATGGGTTTATTTCTGCTCTACATTCATTAAAGGGATGACTTCCTATCTTCTGTACTCCTGAATATGCTATCAAACCTCAAACCCACTAATTATAAAGCAACACTCCACATTCAGAAGCTAGATAGCAGATAAAAATTAACAGATTGTGGTAAGAGAGGCAAGAGTGATTGACAATGTTGACCATATAGCGTTCTTATGACTCAAGGATTGGTAGATAGGAACTTTCTCACTGCTTAGAATTGAAATGCTAAGACATGTATAGGACTGAGTAAGAGTTCTGGGAAATCTTAATTTGCTTATATAACTAGACCAAACCAATCTCAAATAAATAAAGGAAGACTCTTAACAATAAGCAGCCCAGAGCGAAGGAGAATAGTAGATTTTAGAAGCTCAAAGGATAGCAAGGTTGACTGTTTTGAATGTTTGTACTGCTAGATACCAAGGTTAAAAGACAAGATGGGATGAGCAAGAAACATATTTAATCTCTTTAGACCATACTTGTGGATTTTCTAAAGTCGGGTTTTTTTCAAGTTCTAGATTATTCCAAAAAACCCAGAATGAACCTAATAGAGCAGAATGCAAGGAACATCCGACAATTATTCAGGATTGGAAGGCACAGTAACTCATATCAGGATGAGTTTGTGTCTGAATGTTCTTAGAAACTATACATCAAGAAATCCAGGGCCCAAAACAATTTTGACCAGATAGAATTTCAAGGCATGCAAGTAAGAACATGGACTGAAGCTCTTGCTAACAGTACAGAACATGACCCAGGGTATCAGACTCCCTGAGATTATTGCAAGGGAACCAAGCAAATTGTGATTCTTTCTGAGAAATATATTTCAAGTAACAACATGTGCAGTAAGAGCCATGGGAAATAAACGGAAAGCACAAAATGAACCATTTGCAACAATCTGTAAATGGCATTCAACAGTACTTATAAAAGACATTTTATAGATAAATATAGAACACATTTTCTCCACAGAACAACACATGCATTTCATAATATATATATGGATGACTTTGCTGCCATTTTGCCAACTTCTAAAGGCCCTTTTGTAGGGCTACTAAGATTAGGCTACACAAATCCAAATGAGCACTAGCTAACAGGAAAGAGTTAACAGCTCTTTGTTCCCATTTAGCAGATACCTGTATATTTTCGGCACAGATATGGAAAACTCTAACCAATGAGTTCCTGATGTTGAAAAAGACTGAAGACAAAGAAGAAGGGAATGACAGAGAATGAGATAGTGTCATTGATGCAATGAACATGAATTTGGGGAAACCCCAGAAGACACCTGAGAATAGGGGGGCCTGGCATGCTACGGTCCATGTAATCATGAAGAGTTGAACATGACTTAATGACTGAACTATAACAACAATATTTAATGTCACCCCTTCCAATCTTCTCCCAGTTTAGTCATTGATTCACATTAATTCTCATAGTGTCAGCCTTTCCCTGGAATCAGAGGAGCAAGAAAGTTGTTGATGTCTAAAAAGACAGCTGTCTTTTTGAGGAGGAAGAGCAACCAGTGACTGTTGGGCAAAATAACTGAAAAATGACTATGGGACTAAAAGAGAAATTAAAAGGTTTGTGTTGTTGGATTCAAAACCCTGAGTTACAGAAAGATAAAAATAAATAGGGATGGTGACAAACTCTACTACATGATTAATGGACGAATAGTCCATATTCAAGAAAACTAAAGGCTAATCATTTTCAGGGCTTTTCAAACATTTTTCCTTCATTGATACTCTGCTATATCATTGTGCTAAGATTTTTGAAAATGTTTTCTTTAAAAAGAGTGAAATCTTTCTTTGTCAGGGAGTAATTACAGGAACAGTTTATGTACGTCACTTAAAAATCCATTATGCTCACCTGGTAAAGCTGAAACCCTGAGTAAATCCCAGCTATTCCTCCACCCTCGGTCAACTATTTGAAAATGACAAGCAGTGTAGTGTTGAAAGCCTTCTCAGAACAATAAACATTCCTCCTGAACAACGCTTTGCATAGAAGTGCCTTTCATGTAGAAAAAGTATATTTAGGTTTAAAGTCTCCAATCATTTCTAACCTCAGCATAACTGAGCCTTATATATTCATGTTGATAAATAAGTTTACTATTATTTACTATTATATTTATATTTATTTTTTATAAATAGTTGCTATTATTCACTTTGTAGGAGAAAAAAGTGGTTCTCTAATCATAATGCCTGGATGCATTATAACTAAAGCAACTCTCTAAAGTCTTTTCCAACAACAAAGATAAACTGAGTTTCTAAGTATGTGTTTTGGAAAAGACTAGAGGAAGTTTAGAAGATGGCAGAGACTGAGGGGCGGGTGAGTCTCAAAGTATGAGATCTGTATTGGAGATACCTTGAGTCAGAGAGAAGCAAATGGTTCTTCAGAAAGATGGCAATTTTGCAGTACTGTATTGTGCTCCAGACAATACAAAGCAGAATGCAAGCCACCTGTTCAATTTGAACTACATGACAAGGGTATAATTCACTTATAGCCCTTACTCCCTTCCCTCTGGAAAAGGTTCTAATGCTGAGAAAGATGGAAGGAAAGAAGAAGACAACCAGCAACAAAGTAGATGGACCTGAAATATCTGGTTAACCTAAAATATCGGGTTAGGAACAGATCATCATGGAGAAAATCTAGCTATGTGATTATGAGCTAGTCTAGAACCTTTTGATGGCACATAATCAGTCTTATCCCCTCTTGCAGTTAAACTGGCACCAATCTAACCTAACAGATCTGCCCTTTGCACAATGCCGGCTTAATCCAGTCTAGGATTTCATAGGCTTCTACTGACACTTTGTCACTTTATGTTTCAGGTTAAAAGTAGGGTTTTTTTACATGCAAGTTGGAAGGGGTGGCAGGTTCTGGCACACAGCACAGTATATAAAATTGGTGCAACTCTGCAGTCTTTTTTAGGACAGTTAGATCAACTGACCTGTTTCTGGCTCTTGCCATCAGTGTCGGCACATTCGGGAGAATGGCACTGCCCCCTTTTCTTCTCATAGGCTGACACCTGTAGATATTTCTCTTCTGACACTCGGGTAAAATTCCCTGCTTTGTTTTTTTTAAAATATACCTGCTACAATAAACTCTATATAAATTCCAGAGCTTCTGTTAGTCTACTTCTCTTCCTCTTCCTTCCCATCCTATCGCCAATGAACACAGCACCAAACAGCAACTCAAAACAACAAGCTGTAGAGCTGAGGAACTCAGAAAGGGAGAAATATTTCCAAATGGCCCAGAATGTATTGTCTACTTCAAAAGTGCTATCAAGCCTTCCAGCCAAAGGTTCACATTTTTAGTCCCACCTAAAATACCACGAGTCTCTAAAGACATGAAATGGGGTAAAGTAGCAGAGCCATAAGGACTGATCTGTGCAAAAGTGTGAACTGGTACAAATAAAAAAACTTCTGTTGTTACAGCATCCACTTTTGTGCATGTTTCTTGTCAGCCACTGTTGTTGACAAAGAAGGGAGACAATCCCAGAGGGGAGGGTGTGAGGAATGAGGTGCATTGAGCACACTCAGCAGCAATGACAGCACAATTCAACACCAAGCATCAATAAGCATTATAGAGAGAGGAGAGTTGATGATTTGAGCAAATTTATAATGACAGTGTTTTTTCTGACACAAGAAATGGTGGGATGCTTTGTAAACCAGTAGCCGGGAAATTATCTAATGGACTCATGCCTATTGTCCTATGTGCCCTTCCTAAACCATTCCAGATTTGCCCAAAGCTTTCTGTACTATCTGTTCTTATTTATGTCTACACTTCTCAGGGAAACAAATCTAAAAACCATGATTGAAGACACTCAAATCTAACTATAAGCTATGTGACTTGTGTTGTCTGAATGATATCATCCACCCGTATCTGACATATATGTAGCAAATGCCATTGTTTTTGTTCCATTTACAGACTGTTGGATCAGGAATGGACCATTCAGTGCATTCCTTACAAAGTTTTTAAAGTCCTTTCGGGAAAGATATAACCTTACAAGTCTAGAAAGATTATACACTGTTTTTAAGAGATTTTTGTTAAAGGAATCTGGTTATTTGGGGGCGAGAATGGAGAACAGTCATTTGGACCCAATATTCCATGAATGTAGCAGCTACTCAATATACTGTCTGAATATGGACAATTTATGCAAAATAGAATGTTTTAAGGACCACATTTCTTGACCATATTAATATCTATAAATTATAATTTTTTCTCATCTGATATCCTGTGTGTGGGTGGGTGGGTTTGTCTTGTATTTGTAACTGATTTCAATTCATTTTATGATTGTTTGCTGTCCTGAGTCACTGGCAGTCATACAAAACAAACAAACAAATTTATTTAAATGATCCCAAGCCTTAATGAGGGGAAGACTGGTTAGAGATTCAGAGGTCATAAATGAACTGATGTAACAAATTAAACAGAAAGCGTAAACTTTACAACATGAAAGTTATTCCCCAATCTTCAAGCAGTTTCATTGACATCATCAGCATGACTCATTCAAGTAAGGACCCTTCATGCAGCAAAATCCTTTGATGGGATTAACCTATTTCAGAATGTCTTCAAGATACATCCACTCTTTCTCTAATTGGTCAGAAGCTTCTACATTATGCATTAACTAAAATGAACTGAAAACTAGCCTTGCCTGAGTAACATCTCCTCCAGAGGGATTTTGTTTCCTTCTTTCCATAATTCTTAGAAATGTAAATGTTGAGTAAGATATTCTTTGTTCATTTATTCATTCTGTCTATAACACTGACAATGCTGTAACTTTTTAGGAGATGACAGTGTCAACATGAAGCTAATCATGCCAAAGTACAATTGACTTTCTCTTTGTCTCCTTTGTTGCAATAATTCAATAAATATTATATCACTACGTTAGAAATCTGCCTTGAAGAACAAAATTTGATGACATACTTTATATATTTCAAAGGAAGCAAGATTTCTCCATTAATATTTTAGCCCTATGGATATATGCGGATTAAAGAACTGCACTGCTCCAGAAAAGTTGCTAAAGTGATACAAAACATTTGATTCTGCTCCAATTGAATTTATATACAATTAAACTCTCACGTCTGTAACTTTTAACTGGGCAAAATGGTGCATTGAAGGGCAATTTTTTTTCAACCAAGTTACCTCAAATGGGCTAACTCAGAGAATGCTTCACAACTCTTGAAGTAATAAAATTTGAGGAAGTTGTGGCTGCTTCAGCACAGGTGCTGAGGCTACACAGCCACGGTCATGTAAACCTTGTTTTCAATGTTCCCTAACAGATTCCTACAAGTCCACAGGAGTGCTAGTCCCTCTGCACTCACACTCCACTCCTAATGCCCTCCCCCACCTGGCAGGAACCACTTACTTACCTCCTGGAAATGGAGAAGAAGGAAGGATTTTCAATGTTCACTGCCTACTTCCCACAAGGAAACTCCCTGGAAAAGCTGACAGAAAGTCAGAAGTTGCTCCTGTTCCTTTCAAACTTTTGCTCACCTGTGGTCTTTCTGTTTCAATACGGAAATATTTCTGAAATGATGATCCAACATACTAGACTACCCATGTTCAACATACTAGACATGGATAGTGTTGTGTTAATAGCTAAATGCTATTATTTTATATTTATTAATGCTATAAAATAAAGTCTCCTTTAAATCAAATTCAACTCCTGATGACTCAATGGACACATCATATGGTTTATTTGGCAACAGTATGTATGCAATTTGTCACTGCTGCTTCCAGAATGTTCTTTAAAAAATTCCAAATCTAGCTCACCCCTCTAGAAAAGTACTTTGTTCTTGAAAACCATTGTGCATTGCCTAGAACTATACATAAAGGATATCAATATATTTCTTTATATAGATAGGAGGATGGAAATATTTTAATTCATTCATTAATCAATAAGAAACTTGAGAGGGGAAGCTTTCAGATATATTGCTAATGATTGTATTAAGCATTAATTTAAACCATGATATGTCATTCCTTATTTTATCCATAGGAAATTACCATCTATCATTAACGATAAACTCTTGATATACTTAAAATGTGGAACCATTTGAGAATTAACCTAATGTTAGCATACAGAGATCCTAGGTTCAATTTCTAGGCATATTCAGTTACGTAAAACATCCTTCAACTTACCTCAAACACATAACTGAATAAAATCTTTCCCAAAAATTTTGGGGAGATGATGCCTTTGTGGTAAACAGCATTTCAGAGTACTTATCCAGCATGACAACTATGTATTTGTTGGTATTTGTCCAGCCATGGACCCACCAGACAATGGTCAGATAATATAGTTAATGTAGCTTTGGCTTAGCCTGATGTTTTGGAGCAACCTGAAGTTATGATTTGTTGTTGGTTTATTTGGTTCATATTCTTTTCCTTGTTGTGTGAATTTAATTGCTGTGGTTTATACATCAGGGTTGATGACTTAGTATCATACATTAATTCAGGCACTGTGATCTATTCAGTAAGTCATGGTCGAAGCAATCTATGGCTAAATGTAAGAACCAACTCACTGCAAGGCTTAAAAAAGTTTAGTGAGCAGAAACAAATGTATTGTGTGTGTCGGGGTTTATGACTTATCTTTACTGTTTATGAACCACATTAAAGTAAATCAGGAATCAGTAAAGGTGCAAGGCAAAGATCAGTAAAGATACAAGGCAAAGATCAGCAAAGGTACAAGGCAAAGATCCATAAATCATGAATTAACCAAAAAAATCATGATTACTCTGATTATCCACAAGATCATATTTGGCTTGTTTGATATGAAAAGCAACTTGATGTATATTTTGATGTGGCATGTGAATGCAACCATTATTTGATTCAATATTTCAAACAGAAATGTAAAGTGTAGACTTTGGGATTTATATTCCACATCAGATTGTGAAATAACTTAACTGATCTGGAGTCTGAATCAAAAGGGAGAAATACTGACAAGTTACCCAGTGCCAATCACTGGTGGAAATTAGATGGCCATAAGCAATAAAAGCTCAAATGATACTTCCACTGTTCACCTGGAAAGTTCCCTATCACTTACATTGGAAACTATACACTGGTGTGAAAGGAAAGACTACTATAGAAAATGTGTTTGTTAGCTTGCTATCAAAACTACAATACCATTTTGCCATTTTTGCATCAAACTCTGAAAAGAATAATATGGGAGTTAAAACTGCACACAGATTTAAAACAAAATCATATAAAATTACACACATGCAAACTTTACAAGTATCATTTCAACATTTTAATCTTTAGGGCAGGTATTACAATATAATTATTATTATATACTTTTTAAAGTAAGGATTTGTGCTGGTACTGAATTGTGAAACAGTCCAATTATATACTCAATAGAGTCGTCAATGTTAATTCTATTTCACTTTTTGAAAAGGATAAGCAGTAGCACATTATTTTCTGCATTTTTCTTTCAAAAGAGGTGTGCATAGGACATCAAGCTGGAAAGTGCCCTTGTACTATACTCATAGACCAAAACTGAATATGTTAAATAGAGTTTGCTACCTCAAGAAGATTTTGGCTCAAAAGGCAGCCTATATAAATAGTTTAAATGAACAAATTTTATTTCACTCTGATATCAGCATTCAGCAATTTCAAGTGCTACCAGTAAATAGGATGCTCCATTAAAGCAAAGACGGTGCTTTGTTCAGCCAGCAAGCATGGCTGCGAAGCATTTTAGAACAGTAATAGGTTTGAAAGAGATCGACTTGGGAGAAAGTCAGATTAACCACCTCCTCATGTTGCTAAATAAAGTGGAGGGAAATGGAAGCCTTGTTGGTTGGATTGTGAGGTTTAGTCTTGTGTGGCACACTGATATAAACAATGTGTAGGATGTTGTTGACGACTCTTTCAATACAAATATTTTTGTGGTGTCAATTGGGGGCCTACTGAGTGTTCTTGAACCATGCACACTGTGGGTAGTTATTTGACCTTCAGATCTGTCTGGTTTGGATCTGAGCTGTATAAATAGAAAAGGCTGAAGAAATTGATTTAAGTAGTGTGGAAAAAAGGGAGTGAAAAGCATAAACTCATGGCTAATTGGGTTTACTGACCTCTGTGGAAACTTTTTGACTCCAACTGTCAGCAGTTTGTTTCTCCCCTGCTGCTAAGAGGTTTAATGCAAGGAATATTTATTTTGGAAACACCTCGCAGCTACACTGGGAGGTCAAGTGGCAAAACAGTTTATGGTAGTGGGTCAAGGAGTTGCCCAAGAGACCAGACAAGAGCAGCCATTTTAAACATCTTAACCATTTAACTGATATCATATTTATATAATTATTATTCAATATTCTCCATTTTTGCCTCCTTTCCATATTAATCTTCTCATTATACTAACGGTCATTTATACTCCAATCCTGATACTTG
>JANHFO010003313.1:352257-365476 GCA_032468095.1 Pareas carinatus
GGGGGGGGGGTGGGTGGGGGGCAGCACGCCTGGCCGGCCGCGCGGGGTGGCTTGGAGAAGGTGGGAAGGAAAAGGAGAGGCGCGGCGGCTGCTTGAGGGGTTTTTTTTTCCCCTACAGCAACTCGGGCAATGCACGTGGATTGCCTTGATGCATAAAATGCGCAGTGGAAGCGGAAAGGGATTCGGCTATGGGGAAAAAATGTTTTCCTGCCGCTAAACATTTTATTATGCATTGGGTTTCAAGTGAGGAATGTTTATTCCTTGGGCGGGGGGGGGGAGGGTTTCCACCTCGGTTTTGTGAACCTGGTGACCCCCCCTCCACTTCGCCCCAAGGGGGGAAAATGTGGCTTTTTCTTACACTCGGTGTAGTTTGCTCCTGCCGAGGCGAGGAGAGCCTTTGCTGTGTCAGTGTGCCCTTAATTTCAGCGTGGATGGTGGCAGTAGTGGGCGTTCCCCTTAGTCGGCGGCTGACCGGCTATCTTCGTAGTGTCATGAATCCCCATCGTGAGAAGTGGGAGTATTTCTATTTGTGTTATTAAAAGCCTTAAAACAAAAATGCACTCTGATTTGTATAGCATCAAGTTGAAAGGCTTCATCGAGGTTCAATGCTGTGAGTTATCTGTTGCTCGCATGTTTTTTTTCCTCCTTCAAATCCTCAAAAGACTGTAATGGAAAGGGGTATTCCTCTATGCGGTCAAATACCGTAAGTGCTTTAAAATGGGAGGATCGGTTTGAAATAACAAAGGCGTGCTAAATTCTTGTGTTTTCAGCAAATCTGACTTGTCATTCCCCAAACAATCTTGAAATACAGGCAAGAAGCCCCGACCTTTCTCACAATGATGCAGTCATCATACAGTTAGTTACACTGGCCATGTCTGGACGAAATGGCATATGGCAAGCTAAGACATGTTTTTCAGCTTGCTTTGTCCTGGGTTAGGGAGTATCCTTGTTTGAAAAAGCAAGAATTGCTGAGGATTTTAGAACTGCAATATTAGAATTGTTTGGAGGTGGGGAAAATAAGCCATAAAGTGGAGATTCTGCAGATTTTTTTTTCTTATTCTGCTTTTCCTTTGTTTGTTCTCCACGTTGCTGCATCCTGTTGCCAAGCTCATGGGATTGAAAAGCCTCTGCTCCAATATGCTGCTTGGTGGTAGAAATATGATTGGCTAGTGTGCTTTCTTTTTCAGCCAATTGAAAGATGAAAGCTGTATGATCGAATGTGTATCTTGCACAGCTAGGGAGGAGGGAGAGGAAGCCACAGCTTCTATTAGTCTTCCATATCTTAAATTATTTGCTATTACTTTAGAATAAAAGAAAGCCACATTTATTAAATAATTGACTGTAAATCTGTTGATGCAGAATGTTTCTGAAATATCATATATGGTTATTTTCTGGGATTTTAAGGAAAGTAGTAAATGCTCCTCTCTGGTCAAAATGTGTAGCTCTCAGAAATATTGGTGTTTGCAGTATGAGTTTACGTCTTGCCATTTGTTTGTCCCTGAGTAGTATGCAGGCTTTTCTTTAGAAAAAGTTGGAAAGGATTCTACATTTAATGTTTGTAACTTTCCCTTCTCTCCATTTCTTAGTCCAAATATTGTGCTTTTTAAATGTACAGCATACATGCCTGTATCACAGACCCTCCTCCATGTTAATAGCTATTTCCATGAGGTAGAATTAATAGGGTGAAATATTTATATCAGCTGCATAGAAACCAGAGTGAGACTGGCAAGAATACATTGTGAAAAAGGTAACCTGACCTTAGTGCTGCTGCTTTGATCAACATAAACACGTAGAAAGGTTCAGTCATAATTATATTATGCTTATTGAGTTTACTTAAGCTAAATTTCACATTTGTTGCATAGTTGAAGGGAGGGGGTGTTTCCAGGAAAGGTATGGTGTACCAGTATTGAAAGGCATAGTATATGAATATCAAGAAGCTGGTTTCCCCCCCCCTTCCATTACTTTTTATTTCTGACCTCTTTTGAACTAATATGCAGTGCTATTTTATCCTATGACTGTTATATGCCTTGCTATTTTATACAGTACTCTCTCCAGACTTTTCTTAAGGCATTTTCTCAACATGGCATTGAGAAATTATTACTCTATTTAGAAATATTATAATTAGCGATAGGAGTGGGTTTTTTTTTGAAAAATCTATTGGGCAGCTTTTTCTGACTCTTCTTTGATCTTATTTAGAGAATTTGCCTCCTTTCCCTTGAAGTACATTTTCAGCATAATACCGCCTCAGATTTGCACAGCTGTAAATAACCACATTTGGTTATTTATCAATTATTTTTGAACATGGATTGCAACATAGCTATAGGTAGTCATAAAGCTATACAATTGTTTTTTTAAAAAATCTGAATAATTATTTCATTTTACCTGCTGTTACAGCTGCTAATAGTTGGGGCGCAAGTTTATATGATATGCATAAATTATGAAACATGCATGGCTTTTCAAGTTTCATCATTTGATTATATAATGTCTATTTAAATATTTTCATGAATTGATACATGTCTCTTTCAAGAATATCCTCTAGTAAATTTCTCCTTATACATTCTTATTTATTTTGTAAATAGTTTTCTAAAGTTCAATGTAAAATTTCTTTTTTCATGTTTTCTGCACACTGCCCTGAGTCCTTCGGGAGAAGGGCGGTATATAAGTCTAAACAAATAAATAAATAAACATTTAAAATTTTACATGAAGGTTTCTTACGTCACATGTCCCTTCATCCAACTCAAGTCAAAATACTTGTATTAACTGTTCTCTTAAAACCCAAACATCCTGAATATTCTAGCACTAAATAATCTGGATTTCAATAGTTTGCTTATGAATTTGAATATTTAATTTCTTGAAACTATGCCAGTGACACATGTACAGCCTCATTGAAATGATTAAATCTAAGTTATTGAAAAATGGTATAGAAACTGGAGGGGGGGAATCCATCATTGCAATTCGGTATATTGAAGAGGCTTGAAAATTATTTATTTTTGTAGATGATTATTTAGTCATCAATTTACAACAAACAAACTCTAACCTACCATATAAATACAATAAACTTTAGGAAAACATAATTTTCCACTCTGTTCACTGTACTGAATTGCAATGATATTTTCCCCAATTTCTATCTTTCTATAGTAAGTGCTGTGCTGTTTAGTCTGACTCAAGTTGATAATTTTAACTTAAATTACATTCTAACATAGTATTTAGTGTTTATAACACAGATTTAAAGATTCAGTCTTCAAGTGGAGTAGGCTGTATTTTCAGCTGTATCTTAGAATATATAGTTAATATTAAATTGTGCCTGGATTTCTGTTCATAAGAAAAAAAAGAATTTTACTAGATCTACTCTGCAAATAACATTAGAAAATTTGAGTAATATATATAGAAATTTCAAATTCATTTAATATTTTTTCTGTTACAGAGTATGATACATGACTATCACAGAAGAAATTCATGTCTATAGCTTTTAAGGACTTGATTACATCGTTTTAAAGCCTGATAGTTTTGGAGTCAACAGTTTAGAAGTTACAGCTGCATGCATTTTTTCCAAACCAGTGTTCACCTAAGAAGGAATATAGATTGACATACTCTGTAGTAACACACAGTGGATTATTGAAGGTCTCCTAACTGCAAACTCACATCAAAAATCTATCCGGTGAGCTTTATTCATGTATGTGTGCTTGTAAATAATAATTCATGTGATGTATTGTAAATATATATCAGTATATAATAAGTAGATAGAATTTCCCATGTTCTGATACCATAAAGCCAGAGTACAAAAAAGAGAAGTTACTGCACTTGAAAAATGTAAATACCAAAACAGATTTTTAGCTCCAGTTATAAACAGCTGCATAAAGAAGTGTTAGTAGACAAATAAATTGGAGGACAGTTGTTCATCTCTTTCCCCATCTATACAAAGAAGATATTCTTCCATAGTTTACTCTTCTTTCTGACCTTGAAAGCAAAGCAGGGGGCAGCTACTGTAGCTATATGCTACACAGTGTAAAGTCCAGATTGCTGAGGTGGTTACTTTTTCTTGAAAAATAATGGGAGAGAAAAAGATACAGTGTCAGTTTTTGTAATACTGTCATTTGTAAAGCATAAAAATTAGTTGCAAAGCTAATAACTCTTTTTTTTAAAATTAAAAGGCAAAAGCAAGCATCTTTATAACTGTTATTTCAAAACACTTAGGAGAGAGACATAAAATCACACACACACACCCATTGATTTCCAAGCTTGTGTTAAGGTGAATTTTATTTTCCTGAAATAAATACTCAATTATAATCCCACTTAATTCTGAGATTCAGATAAATCTCCTAGTTTTGTTTTTTTTAATCTTGATATGACTCCTAGCACACACAAAGGGAGAAAGGAGAAAGCATTCTGGCTCATGGGCAGAACGAAGAGCAACAGTAGTAACAAGATGTTTGTCCTCCAAATTAGTTTGTTTCCAGTCAAAGAAATCGAGATCCATCTTATTTTTATACGTGGATAGAGATTATTTCTGATATTAAAATTATATTTTCGATGTGTGAGTTGCTCAGAGAAACGGTATTCTTTAGTTGCCCTTAGTACCTTTGAGTCACTTTTTAATAACTGGTGCTAATTAGCATCCTTAAGAATTGTAATTATTTCCTGTCTACAATTATGTAAAAACTTGTTTTTCTGTTAATGTACCTATAGACTACAGATTTATCCCATAAATTCTCACACTAAATATTTAATCCCATGGTGTACAGATTCAGTGTAATTTAGGAGGCATCTGAGATTACAATAGGAAAGAAGGGGAAAAGAAGCTATCTATTTGAATTAGATGTATCATATTTTTGCTACTTGTTAGATCTGTTCAAGCGGCAGGGGGTGTGTGTCTACTGCATCATTCACTGCAATGCTTGCCCAGACCTGAATTTTCTGTATAGTTCGCGGCACAGTATGGTACATAATTTTAAGATGACTTCATGTAAAATAACTCTGATTATACTAGTTTATATTAAGTCTCACAAGCTGCTTTTTTGTTTCAGCCACAGAAACAGCAAAATGATTCCTAATGGGTATTTGATGTTTGAAGATGAAAACTTTATTGAATCATCTGTTGCCAAGTTAAATGCTTTGCGCAAAAGTGGTCAATTTTGTGATGTTAAGCTTCAGGTAATATAAGAGTAGTGTGTTTTGTGCCTGGTGATGCTGAATTCCTAAAATATTCATGAGTATTTTAAAATGATATCTATTTTGGTAATTTTATTTCAAATATAGATACAGATCGTCAACTTACAGCTGGTTGCTTAGCAACATGTCAAAATTATGATGGATCTACCTGGGAGGGGGTACTTATGTCCCAGATTTGAAGTTCTGATGGTCAGGCTAGGCCCATGGTCATATGACCACAATTCAGATGCTCTGCATGTGTAGCCATTTGTAGCGTCCTGTGATGATGTGACCAAAATTTATAGCAGTTTTGCCAAAAATGTGAATTTAATTCTAATTTTCAGCCTAGTCACCCATTTTGAACTATTGCTTTACTTAATGACCATGACGATTGCTTAAGAACCATTGCAAAAAAATGGGTCAGTCATGTGGTTGACCCAATTTACAATCATAAATGACCAAGTTTCATTACAGTCATGACTCGAGAACTATAATAAGACATTAATAAAATGGCCTTTTATTGCATAATGTGAGATCTGTTCACACTACTTTGAGGTTTCTTTTTCAGTTTTCTGATTATGAGCATGATTGGTTCAAAATCAATCATAATTAAATACTTGCGTTTATGTTATAAATGTTTTAATATTTTATGTTTAAATCAAGTGCTTTGCCAAGCATTTTGATACGTCATGAGTCCCTTGAACTACAGTTAATCATAATCTAAGTTTTATAGTTCAGTGAATAGTTTCTATTTCCAATTTAATAAAGCAGGTTTTTATTTTAATGAAGGTCTGTGGACATGAGATGTTGGCTCACAGAGCAGTGCTAGCCTGCTGCAGTCCTTATCTTTTTGAAATCTTCAATAACGACAGTGATTCTCATGGTGTTTCTCATGTGAAATTTGATGATCTTAATCCAGAGGCTGTTGAAGTCTTGTTAAATTATGCTTACACTGCTCAGTAAGTGATCCTTTTTCTATATTACGAACATGTTTACTTTATACTCTGTCCAGAATAAATTCAAACAATAATTATGTATATTTTAACAGATTAAAGGCTGATAAAGAACTGGTCAAAGATGTATACTCTGCAGCTAAGAGACTGAAGATGGAAAGAGTCAAGCAGGTATAATGGGCTTTTGGCAAGTAGCAAAACTTGAATGACTTGCCTGAGATCAGAGGCTGAGCATGTTCAGGCTTAGTTAGCACTCACCATAGAAAACTTCCAGGGAATGCCAGAACTGAGAGACACAGACTAGGAAATCAGTAAACCGTTTCCCTGGTGCTGCCAAGACACAAATATATCCATGTTAAAACTGAATCCTTTTTAATATTTTGAGTTAAAATATATTCAGAGTCAATTAGTTTGATTAGCTGCTGGCATGCTGATTACACTTCAGTTCTAAGGCCAGTTTTATATAAATATATATTTTGTTAATCCTTTTAAGAAGGTTGCATTCTTGTGTGAAAAGGTACACCTAATAGACAAACTGAACACTGTAATCATAATTACACATAGCAACAAAAGTAAAATAAAAGTCTTTAGAACACATTAAAAATTCTATAAAAAGTCTCTTTTATTCATAGTAAAAATCATTTAAATGAATTAAAGACAAGGTGTCCAAAAATAACTTGAAATCTATTACTTCATAGTATTCAAGTCAACGAATTAAAATATCTGGATTTTATAGTAAAATAACAGTTGTACTTATTTTAATTATTTAAAATATTTTTGTTGAACAGTTTGGAAAAAAATATTCAAAATGAAAAAAAGTGGACAAGAGATTAAGATACAAGAAGGGAGGAGGGCAGTATCCTACAAGGTTTTTTTGGGGGGGGGTTATTGATTTAGATAAGTGAATATATTATTATATTATAAAATAATGTTGCAAACTACAATATATCATAACTATACTTTTTTTAAAAAAAAGGTTTGTGGAGATTACTTGCTGTCCAGGATGAATGTTGAAAGCTGCATCTCTTATCGGAACTTTGCAAGCAACATGAATGATTTGAGATTACTGAACAAGATTGATGGTTACATTCAAGAGCATTTGTTGCAGATCTCTGACCAAGAGGAATTTTTCAAACTGCCACGTTTAAAGGTACTTATCCCGTTTCCTCATTCCCCATCCATCAGCTTGTTACTGTATTTCACACAGATATTAATTGCTTCAGTTAAGTGTTCCATGAAACAACTTTTGACAAAAAAACCTGTCAATCTGGTACCAGGAACATGTATAAGCATTTAAATTCTTGTTTAATTATAACACCATTTGGAAGTAAACAAGTATACTTTTAGGAGTATTCTCTTTTTCTAGTTTAAAAAAAAGCTGCATGAAAATCACCATACATTTACTTAGCACAGTTGAGAATATTGATTGTACACACTTGTAATCATAAACAATTTGCAGATAGGCAGTTTTATAATAATGCCACCTCAGCAAGAAAAGATACCAGGCATGTTTAGTATAGATTTTTCCAAGCCATTTACTGTTGCTCTGTGTGACATACGAACCTAGAATTCAGGTCATTTGAACAATAGTAACAGTGAAATTCACTAACATCATATAACTTGAACATATTTTTATTAAGCAATTTAAATAAATAATCAAAACTGATAGAAACAAAATTTAGGCCAAGAGAAGAAAATGGAAAAAGAGAATACATAGTGAATAAATAGAGTAAACAGTGCAGGAAAAAAGAAGACATATATAAAGCAAATATCTTCTTATCTCATATCCTATCCCTTGTCTATAAGAAGCTCCATAAAACATCAGCTTCAATCATGGTGTCAGCAAAAAGTCCATAATAAGTTGCAAAATTTTACAAAAACAATGTCTTATTGTAACCTTAATCAAATATACCAACTATTCCTTCCTTTTACTTCTGATAGTCTTAATCTTTAATTCAAAATAATATCATAGGATTTGTTCAATTCTTCTTCATCCCACTACATAAGTTACTTCAAAGTTTAAAAAGCCCCTTTTATAGATCCAATAAGAAAATATTTTCCAGGTCATACTATTGGTTTATCACTTGTATTTGTTGGTGGCGCAGCAGTTAAAGTGCACTATTGCAGCCAAACTGCCCATAGTCTAGAGGTGAATCCTGATGGGACTCAAGGTCATTTCAACCTTTCATTCTTCCAAGGTCAGTAAAATGAGGACCCAGATTATTGGGACAATATACAAATAATGCCTCTTCACCCAGATAACTACCTAGATAATGCCGTAAGCACTATGCTATTTGTTTTAATTGTAAAAATTTAACCAATTTCTTTTTTATATTCAGTAAAATATACCTTTCCAAACCTTCTCTATTTATAATGCTTTCAGAACTTTCTCTTGGCAGATATAATTTGTTCCACGTTTGTTATTCCTTCATTAGACTTCGTATATCCATGCTAGGCCTCCCAGAGCTTCCTCGTCCACCTCCTGAGGCACTCCATACTCTGGTCAATGACTTATGTAAATGCCTAATGACCATACATACAAGTGCCAGGATTGCAGTCATTCAGCGAAGCAGTCACATGTATCATCTCACTTAACAACTGCAACAACTTCCAGTCAAAGTTCCAGGCTCAGTTTTCCTAAATGAAGGACTACCTGTAACTAGAAGTGGATATGGATTAAACAAATGGGAATTCATACAACATCATAGTTTAAAAATCCCCAGGGGCTTAAGAGTTGGGGAAGACTAACACGATTTGTATTTGTTATTTTACTTTATCTGCTCACAGGCTAAAATATATTGATCAAAATGTTAGACATGGCTTGTTCTGAATGATTTGGTACAGTAGCCATAGAGTACAGAGTTTCATTCCAGCTTTTTATTTTGAAATACCTTCCAGGTTGTATCTTGAGATAGTGAATATGTGCTGTCAATGTTAGCCATACTTTCAACTTGCTCAGGGTAAATCCAGATTTGGCAAGAAATATCGTACCCTTATATAGTGCCTGTGTTCAATGGAGCGAAATGCCCACAATTGCTAATTGCTGTTTAGATTATACAAAAGTATATGTAAAAATATAGCCCATCAAAAAGGAAGAAATCTTTATCATATTCACAAAGTTTGTTAGAATTTTGGACTCTCTTTAACTAGTGTGAATTTTAAGGTTGCACATAGTGGCCTCAATGTGCCTTTCCTTTTTATTTCAGCTAGAGGTTATGCTCGAAGATAATGTTAGCCTGCCCAGCAATGGCAAGCTGTACACAAAGGTAATCAACTGGGTACAGCGCAGCATTTGGGAGAACGGAGACCGTCTTGAAGAGCTGATGGAAGAGGTCAGTTTTCTGAACATAAGATTGGGCCATCTTTAACTA
This sequence comes from Pareas carinatus, assembly GCA_032468095.1. Lineage (NCBI taxonomy): Eukaryota > Metazoa > Chordata > Lepidosauria > Squamata > Pareidae > Pareas > Pareas carinatus. Next base: position 361,730 of record JANHFO010003313.1, read on the forward strand.
CTCCATTTTTCTGAAATTAAGGATGATCCCTTCTCCTTTTTTGTTCCCTTTAAAACAAAACTATGAAGAATTTAAATTTTACTGTAGGTGTCCCTAAGCTGAGAAACTAGGGGGGTTTCAGGTGAGCTGCTTAAACTACTGTTCGAGCTGGTCGTCTGTTTTGTCAGTTTTCTTTGCGCCAACTTCTAATATAGCAGTTATCTTCACTTTAAATCTGGGGAGGTGGTTTGAAACTTGTTATGTTCTTCATATATTCTTTTTGCAGGTTTTACTTAAAGAAAAAAAGTAGGTCAAAGGTTCTAATGGTTGTTCCTCCCCATTGATTTATCTCCCCATAGGTTTATTAACAAAACTAGGATACTCATCGCTGAAGGACCATAGAAGAAACTTCAAGTGTAATGACACGTAAAGAAGCAGCAGTTCTGCCCCAGTTCTCCTATGAAAATTCGCTGTGGGCAGAGAACGATGATGATGTTTAATGGTGTTTACTTCTTTACAGGATATTTTAACAGTTGAAAAAAATTGTATAATTAAGTAGCCTAATTCATGAACATAACTTCAATCCTTTGGTTTAAAAATGAAATGCACTGAAGATTCACATTTCAAATTGTTTGGAAAAATTTAGTTGCCATCAAAGGGAAGCCTTAACTTCCAGAGCAGTTGTTTGCTGTTCTTTTATACCTAAGAATCTCAGTTACATAATCAAATTTCCCTTTCAGTATTAATACATTTAATCTGAGATGTAGGCAACGGAAGTTCCTGAATTATCCATTATCTTTTTTTGCAATCCCTTTTATAAAACACAAGTGTTTGATTTACATATTTAAAAAATGTGATTTGAAAAGAATTTGTACAGTTTATTTTGAAAGTTCATGATACCTGTTATACATTTGGATGTTTACGGCACAAGGAGTATAGAAGTCAAGAAGATTTCTTTTGCGCTGTGAAAACAAGGATCCTTTGTCCAGTGTTTGAAGATCTGTCGTCATGAGAGAAACCTCCCTTTTAAAAAAAAAATGCCAGTCGGCTAGATGGAGAGAAGATCAGGCTGCACTCCTGGAATCCTTATGAAGTTTCTATACAATGTACCGTTAGTTAAGCAGCAATGGAGACTATAGCCAGATTGCTGTTCTGTTGTTTTGCAGGTTCAAACGTTGTACTACTCAGCTGATCACAAGCTGCTTGATGGAAATCCACTAGATGGACAGGCTGAGGTGTATGGCAGTGATGATGACCACATTCAGTTTGTGCAGGTACAAAATGCACATGGTCTGAGGTAACTCAGGTAAAGCTGGGTAGAGTAGTACGACACAACTAAAATGTTGTGCAGTATAATGCAAATAAGACATTTCCAGTTTAGAAGACTAAGGAAATACAAACTTAGAATAATTGTTTTCTTCCTGGCTCATTAGTTTTGAGCTATGCCATAGTGCATAGCTGCATTATGCTGCAAAACCAAGAATAGAGTTAGATATTTAACTTAAGCTTCCATGAGGTTGAAAAACTTATATGTGCTGAGAAGATGAATGTGGCAAAACAACAAGTCTCCCCTTTCCTCAAGAGTTCTGGAGAAAAGAATTGGGGCAATTCAGGAGTACTGGAGAAAATAGAACATGTTTCTGTCCCAAGTGGTGGCTAGGTATCAAATTGTAACAATTTTGAAATCCTGGTGTAAACAATGAGCTCACTTGAGCAAAAAGGTTTGTCATTGCAGGAATAAATTATATGTTCTGGATAAATATTTATGGCAGAAAGTAGTGGGAAAGTTTGTTTCGTTTCACAAGAATCTTTGTTTTCTGGACTTAGTAATAAGTTAAGTTTTCACATTTCAGTGTATTAAGTTTGAAACAAAATTCATATTAGATTTTAAATGTAAGGTTAATTTCTGAATTTATAAGAATTAGGGTGAATTGGCATTTGTTTCTTAATTGCCATTTAGTAAGTTTTTCACCAGCATTTAATATATGAAGAGAGTAAACTATTAACTTATGTATGTCAACATGAATTTCCACTGAATTTAGTGGAGGAGAGTAAAGTAAAAAGGAGAAGAAAAAGCTAGGATGCTAAAATAAACAGTCAAATGAAAAATATGAATAAATAGACGAAATAATGAAACCCAGGAGAAAGGGAAATAGTAAGCTGTATTGTAGAATAACTTTATTCTAAAAAAATAGATCTAATCTTAGTTGATAAATCCTATAGGCAATAAGATGGAACATTTATATTAGACAGAAAATAGTGCAGTAATTTAGTTTAAACCATTGGAATGTAAAAGTAATACAGAATAGATTTAAAGTAGGTTATATAGTGTTAATTACATAATTTAGTTAGGTTGGGTTTGTATTGTGCTAAGCATTTGCTTTAGTGCAGAGTTTGAACTCAGTTTTGTGAGTAGTAAACCTTGTACTTGTACACTTGAATACAGTTTGTAATACCTTCAATTTGGTAAATGCTGACTTGATGTAAGGAATAAACTATTTCATTTAAAACTGGATCATCGGTCCTAAAATCCAGACTATATACCTGGAAAGAATGTAAGGAATTGTACTTTTTAATGAACAGTAGACCTGTGAAGTTGAGGATAGTAAATGATTAAATGGAGCAGAACATTTTGTGGATTATTTTGTGTTTCACCTTACTGCTAAAGCATTCATCAAGTTACCTGGGTAGTTGTACTATTGGATGAGGCTGTACAGCAATAAAAATAGTTCTGGAGACAAAGGCAAAGCAAATTTTGCTCCCTGGCTAGGTTTCTGTAGCTGCCTTTTGATTTTGCAGAAAAGGCCACTTCGCGAGAATGATCTCAAGCAGCTAAGTAGCAGTTCTTCTGGAAGTCTTTCACCAAATGCAGCAGTGCAGAATCTCAAACACGAGTGGAAAATTGTTGCTTCAGAGAAGACCTCAAGTAAGTCAAAGTTTGTTGTTGCTGGTTTTATTCTAGATTATTTCATTCATGTTAAACACAGACGTAGTGGGTGGAAGCAAACAACTGTCCATGTACATAATAGGGATTCTTTTTCCCTGGATGATTTGAAGAGTTAGAATTATGATACATTTAGAGAGTTGGGATGTGGACACTTTGGTATACTAGAATTAAAATGTACATTTTACTTTTCAGATAACACCTATTTGTGTCTTGCTGTTCTGGATGGTGTCTTTTGTGTAATCTTCCTTCATGGTCGTAATAGTCCACAGAGTTCTCCAACTAGTACTCCACGATTGATGAAAAGTTTGAGTTTTGAGGTTCAACCAGATGATCTTATAGAAAAGGTGATGTCTCCTATGCAATATGCTCGATCTGGATTGGGAACAGCAGAACTTAACAACAAGCTTGTTGCTGCAGGTAACACTAATTCTTATACCTCTGTTGAGCAGTATGTTTTCCTTCAAATCTTTTGGAACTGGAGATACAATGGCTAACAGTAGCAAAAGTTTGAGTTCATACAACATTGTTGGTATTAAGGCTTGGGCACTGGGAGTTGTAGGAGTGGAAGCAGGTTTTTTATATAGTCTGCTCATTTTACGGATTTCCTTTTATTTTACTTATTCTCTTTACAAATTCTAAATATTTTGTACTGTCTCCTGTGTTTATGCCAAGTCTTTAATTCAGATAGCTATGCAGGCGGTGTTCAAGGTCAATCTTAAGTTTGTAAAAACAAATCTCCAAGTGTGGTTTCCACTTTGGCCACTAGATGTCCTTCTAGCCTTTTGAATTATTTTAAATTTAGGTGCTTAAAGTCTTTAAAG
>JANHFO010003313.1:365576-378025 GCA_032468095.1 Pareas carinatus
TTATTTCATCTTAAAATCTTTAAAAGTTTTAGAAGTAAGGAAAAAACATTTCAAAGTATTTCTTAAGAGTTCATACAGTATTTAAAATTAATTTCAGTCTTTTTTTGTCACATTTGATATTTCAAAGTTTTCTCCTTATATTAAATCGCCACCCCACCCCACCCCCCGGGAAGTTTATTTCGTTATTCTTCTCAAAGTTATAGTTTTTCTTCATTAATCTTTAGAAGGAGGGAATCAGAAATAGGCTCACCCTTCCCGAATGGCTGGCTGATAATCAGCTGTTGTGCAGCTTTAAAATGCAGCTTTTCTTTTGGTTTCATCTTCGACTGGGACTGCTTCAAAGGCAGTGTTCTTCCTGATGTAGAAGTCTTCTCTTTTCATCGGGATTGGCTGCCACCAGATCCCAGCTGTTTGAGGTCCCCTCTTATTTCGTCACCTCTTTGTGATGACATTTGGACCTGAACAGACCTCTAGACAGGAAGAATCCAGACTTGGAGACCAGAGAGCGATCTTTAGCCCACTTTCGTCATGACATTGAAACCAGAAGCAAAGGTTTTGAGTTCATAAAAATTTAGAGGCTCACGTATTGTATAAGCCTTTTAAAGACAATATTTCAATAGCCCAATAATATATCTGCTATGATGCGCTTTTTACAACAAGGTGGCTATAACAGACAAGAATGTTTGCGCACTGTGGAATGCTATGATCCGCGAACAGATTGCTGGACTTTCATCGCACCAATGAGGACTCCAAGAGCTCGATTCCAAATGGCAGTTCTAATGGTATGTTGTGAAGTAAACAGCCATGTTTCTGTCACATGTTCATTTCCTCAGTGTGTTAGAGTAAGTGTAGGTAGGAGAGTAGGATTCTCTGGAGTGGGGAGGAGATCAATATTTGCAGGGGAGTGTCATATTTTATCCTGGGCTTTGAGATAAGCCTTTAGTACTAGGCTATTATACTATCTTAGTGGTTTTCATTATACTGATTTAAAAACCTCTAATGCACAGATTTAGAGATAATATAATTTAAAAGATTGTTTGAACAACATTTATTTCTACACCTCAGGGAAAGCTGTATGTTGTCGGTGGATCAAATGGACACTCCGATGATTTGAGTTGTGGGGAGATGTATGATCCCGAAATAGATGACTGGACTCCTGTTCCAGAATTGAGAACTAACCGTTGCAATGCAGGTAAATATAATTCTACATATATATTTCTCAAAAACGATTCATTCATCTACTCACAGATATACTGACTATCTGTCTCATCACAATATCTCTAATACCATTAACAGTAGAAAGATGAAACTGGTTACAAACCTTGGTCTTGCCATCTAGATGCTCATTAAGAAACAATTTTTCAGAATATTGATTTTTAACAGAGTTATTTAACATTTTTTGAAAAATCACATTGCGCATGTGCTTACACCAACAGGGAGCAAGGGGGTGGAGCCAATAGGCAAATCCTTGCAAACTGCACACACGCAAAAAACCACACAAAAATTCGAATCTCTCTACCTCTTTCTCTCAGAGCAAGGAAGGAGGTCTCTCTGCTTACAAAAAAAATTACAAACCACCTAAAGGAACTTAGAGATGACCACACAGCCAATATAAGTCAGCCAAGGTTTGAGTAAATTACTCAAAAACAAAATAAACGCCCTCACAAAGGACCGCGATAGCCTCATAAATGGCCACACAGTCCTCGCTTGCAGCAAATCCCTCACCAAAAATAAAAATTACTCACACAAAATAATCACCCTAAATCCAAGGTTACAGTGCATCATCACAGATACGTAATATTCTCAAAAAAAAAAATTCCTCTCACAACAGATCACACTAGCCTCCCAAATGGCCACGCAGTCTGCCCTCGCAGCAAGTACCTCGCCAAATATTTTAAAAATTTACCCAAAAATAACGAGCCATCTAAATCCAAAGTTGCAGTCCATTACTGCAAGTATCTCTCAAAAAATACATTTTCTAACCCAAATAACCAGCCCACCGATTTCAATGCTACATTTGTTCAATGCAAATCCCTAGCCGAAAATAACAATTACTCACCCAAAATTCAACACTCCTCTCAAAAATGTCCAAAAGCCGCTCTAAACTGCACCAAAAACATTCTCTTTCTTTCTAGTATATGCATATTTATTTATTTATTAAATTAATATGCTGCTCATTTCCCTGAAAAGGAGAGTCTAGGCACCTTAATATATATAGATAAAAATAGAAGCAATGAATTTTTTTATAAATAAATCCTATATAAAAATGGATGGCACTGGGAAATCATCTTATCCCATCATTCAGCTCCGGTGGTGGGTGCACCCAGCAGATTTGGATCCTTTTCAAGAAGGCCAAAAGGGTGGAAGCAGTGTCACAAGACTGGGGTTCCACGGGACTGATCCTACCCACCAGAATTCTTTAGCAAATGGGATGCATAGCAGGAAGTTGACATTTAGTCTCATTAGTACTATTTATATGCTTGTATGTATAGTTGCATAAGACAATGAGGAGTGCATGGTAGATATGGTTGTATTGAATTTCAGTTCCTGTAAAAAAGTTACCCTGCTATTGTTTCACACAAGCTAGCAAAGAAACCTAGGAAGTTTTAGTTCACAACCATAAAGACAACTGGTTATTTCTTATGCTGTTCTTTAGATTTTCCCTTTATTAATTAATATTAATATCTTTCATTGCTTTCATGACCTCTGAAATAATTTTAAATAGTGCTAAAATCTACCAGCCACAATGTAGTTCAGAAATCACTTGCTATATTCTTCTGTAATTTGTTTGCCATATTATTCTTTAATAAAATGGTAGATCATGATGCATACTTCCCAGTGGTTACATAGTCCATGTAAACTGTACATAATAGGTTTAAATAAAATGAATAATGCATCTGCGTAAAAATAAAATTACAAACAAATATAAATTCAACATGCAAGTAAAAAAAATAATCTAAACATACAAACAAATTACATTTAACACATATATCTTCAACCAAAAAAAATCCTTCATCCTTAAAAATTCACACACACAATATTCTAAACATTACTTTCACAAACTTAAAAAAATAACACATCTCGGAGATTATCATACATAAACTCTCTTATCACTGTAACCACACTAACTTCTATCAACAACCACAACAACATATTAACACCAGGAAAAAAATTGACATACATTTCATATTATATTCAATAATAGTCAAGAGTAAGATTTCTATGTACAATAACCTTTTAACATACAAAATTAAAAAAAAACTAGCAGAACACAGGTACAAAAAGCTAGTGCTCTCTAAAGTTACCTATTTTAAAACTTACAAACTGTAACTTCTTGTTGTTGTTTTTTGGATGAACAGGAGTATGTGCCCTGAATGGAAAACTGTATATTGTTGGTGGGTCAGATCCTTATGGACAGAAGGGATTAAAAAACTGTGATGTCTTCGATCCTATAACAAAATCTTGGACAAACTGTGCTTCGCTAAATATCCGTAAGTTCATAATCTCTTAAGTTTTTGGAGTTATTTATTTTATCTTATTACAGATTTTACTTGTTTTGCCTGTAGAAGATGTTAGAATTTACCATCAACATGTTTATGCACCTGAAATTTTAATCCAGGAAAAAATTACATGCTGCATGTAAATTAATGAAAAATTTCCAGAATGCCTAAGTTATAGAATCTTAGACATAGAATCTTGATGCTAAAATAGCTATTTGTTTTCTTCTTTTGTCTTTATAGGTAGACACCAGTCTGCTGTATGTGAACTTGATGGGTATTTGTATATCATTGGGGGAGCTGAGTCTTGGAATTGCCTCAACAGTGTAGAATGTTATAATCCAGAAAATAATACTTGGACGCTAATTGCATCGATGAACGTGGCTAGGCGCGGAGCTGGTGTTGCTGTTCTTGATGGTAAGCTCGTGGGATTGGAAAAATACTACAGATTTTGGTTTTAACGGTTGCTTGATGCCTTGAATTTGTGAGCATGCAGAATCACTTCCATATTATTGTAATCAGCCTCTATACTACAATAACAATATCAAGTTGAGTGTAGATGCTTCATATACATAGCTTGTTACACAGGTAGAAAGTCTAGAGTGCACATGTATATGTGCATATACAAGATTGAAAAGTGTGGAATTCAGTCTACTTCAGATTCTCTCTTGACTATAAAAAATGACCCTAGAAAAACCTGTCTTTCCTACTTATTGCAATTCAGAGATCCATTGACATTAATGTGATATACCTGAGTAGGGTTCTCTTTTCCATTTAGCAGTGCAATAAATTATAGGATAAACTATTTTGTTCTTAACTGTTACATGGAACAAAACAATTGCATTTAAATAATCCATGTCTTAACTCACATGCTTTTATACATCAGCTTCTGATTTTCCTGGTGCAACATAAACCACCAACTCCAAACCTTGGTCTTGGTAAGTGGTTTTATAGGAAATAACTGAAGATATCAGTGCTAAGTGGAATGAGTTGGTGGTTTATGTTGCACCAGGAAAATCAGAAGCTGATGTATAACACTAGGCCATCAGCTGCTGTGGGGAAGGAGGAAAGACGCTAGAAAGGGGGAAAGGAGTCTGTTGGTCAATAGGTTATGCTGTACTGGGAGCAGCTTGGGGAGGAAGGAAGAGGGACACAATACAAATTAGCCCAAACCCAGAACAGCTAAAGTAAAACCCAAACTTAATGACTTGTTCGAGGTTCAAACAAAACTAATTAGTTCACTATGCAATTAGTCTATGTATTGGGAACATTTTTTCCGATGGACAGTTGAGCTTTTGTATTTTTGACAGTTGACTGGGACACAGGTTCTTCAAGATTATATTCTTGTTTGCTTCCTAGGGAAACTCTTTGTTGGTGGTGGCTTTGATGGCTCACATGCAGTCAGCTGTGTGGAAATGTATGACCCTGCTAACAATGAGTGGAAGATGATGGGTAGCATGACCATACCAAGAAGCAATGCTGGTTTTGCAACAGTGAACAACACTATCTATGCAGTGGGAGGATTTGATGGCAATGAGTTTCTGAACACAGTTGAAGTCTACAATTCAGAATCCAATGAATGGAGCCCTTACACAAAAATCTATAAGAAAATCTAATTTCCTTAAAACTAACAGGCTTAGTGATGTAATTGTTTTAGTAGAGGTACACATGTGAATAAGGTGGGAGGGAAGGGTTCAAAGTTGCCATCAGCAACAAGGCTTTTGCATATTGCATACTATTAATATGCTGTACATATTTTTTTAGAATAAATGAAGGGTGTTGTATCCATTAGAATTTAATTTAGACTTAATATTAGATTCTTCTGAGATAATAAGAATGTAAGTTGATGGCATATCATTTCATGAGCATCCCCCAATGTTTTGCTGATTTGCACAAGCAAATATTTTTATTTTGGAATTGTTTCTGGTGCAGGAAAGAAACAGCAGTTCTCTATCAGCAATTACTTTATAGGCCTTCTTTTCTTAAATAACTGGAATAATCTCACAAGCCTTATTTAAATAGCTAAATCGCTTTATTTAAAAGAAAGCTGGCACACCTGCCATTTTGACTGCCTTTTATAACTTTTTATATATTAATAGAGCCAGGATTCTTATAATCTTGAAGTGACATGGCATACAAATATAGGATGCAGAGAGACAATCTCAAAATTCATAGACTGGAGTAAGATATTTAATTTACTGCTATGAGAGCTATTAATTTCCCCCCTGCTATGATGTTGTATGATCTCTTAATACATAATTATTTTCATTACATCTGAATGGAATTTCTGAACGTGAGTGTAATATGAGTGAGGAAGCGTAACTCTGAAATTCAGCCAAGGTAGAGGATGTTTTCTGTATGGTTCTTAAGCAGTTGTAACAAATATGCAGAGTTATAAATTACAAAAAAGTCTGTGCTGTCTTAGAAACCAAGGTTACCTATCTGAAAAAAATATTGTATAAGTTTGTATCTTTCTACTGCAAGCTGAAAACATGCTGTAATACAAATTGTGTTTCATTTCTTTAATTGTTGTTGTTTGATTCTGATGCTTGAAGGGTTAGCAGTGCTTGAGGTGTAATATCTTGACTCTTATTCTCGCTAAGTACTTCAGCATTTTAAGAACGCAATAGGGCTCTGCTGAATCTTAAATATAGCATTTTATCACAGTAGCCAACTACACATCTTTGAAGTGCTTGAAGCAGGAGATTATTTATCCTTGTCCTACTATTCCCCCCACACACACATCCCCCCCACCTGATTGGGAGCCTGTTGACCGCCGCTTCAAGATAAGTACGTCTTTGATACGTGTTGGTAAATGAATGCTATGGTAATTAAGTGAATCCATTGCACCCAATGGCTGGGGTTTTTTTGCCAGAAAGCATAAGTTAACACAACCTTTTGGCTAACCCCTCCCCCCCCAAATCATAGCCATGTGACTGCAGAATGCTACAAACAGCTGTGAATGCAGGCAGGTTGCCAAGCACCCAAAATGCTATCATCTGACTGCATGGGAAGCCCACCAGCATAACCTTTTGAAACCAGGTTGCAAGACACTCCTGGCGAGATCCATTGTAACTTCAGTCACTAAGCAAATGATCATAAATTGAGGACCACCTGTACTGAAGCTACAGGTGAGTTGTGGATGTAACATTGCAGTGTTGACCTTTTATTGTTTTGAATCCCTTTAATAACCCACAGTATGGGATTTGCTTTTTTTCATAACTGCCATGCAAGAGAGTGACCCTTCATTGTGCTATCCATTAGGACCCAAAGATCTATCTACTGAATTGTCAAATGTCTTATCTAAAACAAGGGTGTGTATAAGTCTGTGTTCTGGTGCCTGCTACCTGAATTGAATACTATTGCCATTCATGAAAAAGATAGTTCCGCTCTGAGTAGTACAAGCCACAAATATAACCCACTCCTTGCTTGCTCCAAATTCACTTAATGGTCCCAAATCTCCAAAAGGTAAATCTTTTTATCCATTTGGTCACTAAGTTTATAAGAAGCATTGAAGAGGAATTTTGGCAAAGGCTTTTTGAAAATCAAATGTGCTACAGATGGTAACCAAAGCCTAAAAGTTGATGCACACTGAACCTTTGTAAAATCCATGTTTTCAGCAAGACTTGGTCATCTATGCCCTGTAACAGATGTTGGTTGACTGGTCTATAATTTCACACATCTCTCCTGGGCTTTCTAAAATTGATCTGTTGGCTACCTCCCAGTCCCTTGGCACTGAATTCGGTTTGGCTGGTAAGATTTAATTTTTTGCTAGAGTAATTTCACTATCTGACTTCTCGCAAATCCCATCATTTTTTAGAAGGCTCCCCATTTCTAATCAAATGTTGCTGTTTCAGATCCTGCTGGCAATTACATGTGTTAAAGTTGATATTTTTTGTTTCATACTGATTCCACAATGCTTGCATCTTGCAGTAGCCATCACTGAAGTCTAGGATTGCCTCCACTCTAATTGGTTTTAAGACCAAATGTTCCAAGGTGTAGTTATATCTAGAAAACAATTCATCATAGCTGAAGCATGATTCACTTACATGTTTTCTTTGGTATGCATTTCTGATGTATTTTACCATCTCATCCTCAGTATTTCGATCAGGACTCCATTTACAATTGTGACCAGATATTGCCACCGACAGTGATTCATCTTTCAATGTAGTCTATTGTACATTTTACATTCATGACATAAAGAACAATTTATTCCTTCAATACAACCTTCCCCTGTTGTAAGAATGTGTCAGAATGAGTTTACTGCTTCTGTTTCCTGATATGATTATCCATTAACCCGCTCCCAACATTGTTCCTGTCCGCTGTACTTTTTACTGATTCATGTTACTGAACTGGATGTGAATCCCACACCTGTTAGCTTCTTCCCCCAGGAATCAGTTTAAAAAAGTTTCTGCCATTTTTATATTTCCAAGCCAATGAAATTTGCAAAAAAAGTATACAAATAGACTGGGAGATCTATCAATCTGGAGGATAACTTGAAAAATTTGGAACAGGATCGAATTGGATGTGAAAAGCTGGCAAAAGAAATATTGAAAATAAAAATAGATTAGTTTTGATCAGAAGCTATGGAGAGAGAAAAACCTCCAAAGCTGTGGTTAGAATGCAGCATTGTAGGCTTTTAAAATTTAGACAAATCCTAGCTGGAAAATTCAAGCTAGGCCACCTCTAGAAGCTTTTTGTGTGTGTTCATTTCCTTATCAAGTTTATTAAATGCCAGCAAGGGAGAAAAATGGGATACAATAGGGAGAATTTAGGGGTAATCTTAATTTCTTAGGGAGTGTTGTCTCCTACATCTCTTACTCAGGGACTGGGTGACGTACAGATTAATTATAATAAAGGGTCATAGTGCTGAACAAGCCTAATGCTATTAACTAAAAGCAAATTATGTTCAATTTGTTCTTCGTTCTGGAAAAACAAGATTTTGTTTGTTTTGGACCCAATCCATAATACAGTTCAGCTTGATTTTAGCATTACACATAAAAATTAAATATAGCAGTTTGGGAGATCAAGGGTAGGTAAAGACAGACATTCGCCCCTCTGTGACAAATCCCTGGAGTATTTGCAAAGAGGTTTCCAGGTCTGAACTTGCAAAAACAGGTGTTTGCGAGTGTGGACATGGTAGATTATATTGTTCAGACTGTCAATGTTCAACTTTTTAATTGCTAGGGGGAAACATTTTACTCCAGTGATAATGTTTATTATCAAAATATGGATAAGAAAAGGAGGCTATCATATAGGGAACTAAATGCAATTTACTGGAGGGAAAGATCTTTATGAATTAAAAGATATATAATTTAGAATTTTATTTCCACATGGAACATAAAATGAAGACTGAAAATGCTGCAAGTAATAGACTCAAGACAAATGTCTAAAAATAAAAATGTTTAGCAAGTACACTATTTATAGTCTGTCTATTATTTTTATGAATAACTCAAGGCAGCAAACACACAATACTCTCCCTACTACAACCCAGCTGTCCTTACTAAGGAGGGACTTGAACCCATGGTCTCCTACTTTCTAACCTCTTGTCTTAAACATTAGTAAAGCCACATCTAAAAGTTGCATTCCTAAATTGCTGAGTAAATGAAAGAATACCAAAACACTCCAGTTATCAACTAAGACACGGAGGATCCATAAGCAGTTAACAAATTATCAAAATATCCTTTCTTTAGGTCTTTGATTATTTTGATTGACAATTTGATCCTTTTGGTGATTTTTCTGCTCCATATTTATGCAGAAATATGTTCACAAAGAAAAAAAATGAAAACAATATAGATTCAGCACTTTGGCATATACACAGCCAATAACACTTATTTATACCACTGCGCATGCCAAGGTGATGCGTTGTCTTTTGCTATTCTGCATTGATTTGAACCCCCTCGGCCAGGGAGGGGGAATTTGGTGGGTGGGGTCTGTTTGGGGATAGTCATGTGTGGGTGTGTGTTGGGTCTGGGTGTTATGGGAATTTCGTTGTATGTGTATACAGTGTATACTCGCACAATGACAATAAAGTTGTTATAACCCCAGGGCTGCTTATGGATAGGAGTTCAAGATTGGAACTACTATCAGCCACCTTCTCTACATGGATGACCTCAAGCTGTATGCCAAGAGTGAACGAGACATTTAACTTGCTAATCTCCCTGACATGGATTTACAGTGAGGACACTGCGATGGTGGTGTCATTTGGAGTAAGGAAGTGTGGCCAGATGGGTGGTAAAGAGAGGGAAGGTAGTTAAGACTGATGGATTGGAACTACTTGCGGGTCACATATCAGACATGCAAACCAGTTACAAATACCTTGGTATCCTTCCCAGAGTCACATGGAAACCATGACAAGGATACAAGAATTACAATAACATCTAAGTCCCACCAAAGGATAACAAGTTCTGAAGAGACAACTCAATGGGAAGAAAAAGTGAGTCACCAGATACTCTGATGGTATGGTGAGCTGGCCAAAGGACATGGAAACTGCCAATATGAAGATCTGGAAGCTCCTCTCAAAGTATGGGGGGTTCTCTCTCCCTCCCCCTCCCTCCCTGTCCCTCCCCCCCTCCTCCAAGAAAATTGTACAATAGTTTGTCTCACTGGTATTACATCACGCTACTCAAAAGCTTATCAAATCCAGGTCATTTATTAGAAAATAGGGGAGCTTGATGATAAACTGGAATGTGATGGAAAGAATATAGTAACTTTTAATAAAGCCTTTCACATTTTGCGAGTATGCATCAAGTAACCTCCATACCTTTTAACAGCCATTATTTTTGTTTGCTGCATGATTTCTCTGGGATGGGAAGGACTTTCTAAAGTTTATTTTTTATCCCCAATTTTATTTTTATTTTTATAAATAGCTCAGGGAGGCAAACATACAAAATACTCCTTCCTTCTATTTCCCCTACAACCACTACCCTATGAGAAGAGTTTGTCTGAAAGTGACTGGGACAAAGTCAGGGCTTTCAGGCCTAAAGCGGGACTTATGCCTTATACATCTAGATTTATAACTCTATTTGTACTGTCTGCAATTGAATTTTCAATATGTTCATTTGCTAAATGAATAAATATTGTGATCTCTCCCAATGGCATAACGTTTAAAGAAGGTGGACAAGGTAGGCAAGAATTGACTCCATTTTTGGAATGTGGACAGCTAAATGATGGATTGCTTCTGATCATTATTCCCAAGACACATGCAACTATCTCGTAGTGACAGTTAAGAAATATCTTAAAATCTTCAAGGACTTTAATTACATAAAATTATCAATCTGTCTAGTATTATTTATTGTAAAGGAATACTCTCGTGATGAGAGCTAAAAACAATCTATGAAGCTGAATATTTCAATAACAAAATTCAGTGTCATGGTTTGCCAGAATTTGACCAATCTGTATCCAAAGCAGAAAAAAAATGATGTTGTGTTTGTTGAAGAACACATTGGAAGTCCTGAAAGCATTCTTCTCTTTTTTCAGAATGTATTCTGTAATCATCATAGCTTTTTGTTGTGGAATATTAGTGTAACTTTATGTAATGATACTCTGAGCTTAAAACTGAAACTCTTAATATTAAAAGAAATCAACCATATCCTTCAAGTATACAGGTTTTAAGCAGAGGAACTACACAGGAAGATGTTTTAACTTTATCCAGTGATTTTATAACAATCTCAGTTCTAGGTTTAAAATAATTTAAATTTGGATCTCATTCCTAGAAATTATACTAAGATTATAGTCCACATTTTATCATCTAGTAGTACTAATCTCAAAACAGTATGTGAATATATAGATAATCAGGCAATAAAACGTATTTGAAACATTTCAAAATCCCTTTTATACCTTTCTATGCTTATAAAAATATATCAATTAATCTCGTGTAAATATATGTTAGAATTCCAACATGGTCATATGTAGTGGTAGGATCAATTCAGGTGAAAGGGTCGAATGAAAAATGTGATTCTTATATAGCCCTTCATACTGTATTACCCAATATATTTGTTTGTTATTTATTTATTTATTACCAAAATTTATATACCGCCCTTCTCCCGGAGGACTCAGGGCGGTGAACAGCTGAATAAAAACCCCAACATTTACAATTAAAAACCAATTAAAAGTAATTAAACATGGCCTTAATCAACTTGCTAAAATTAAACATCTAAAAATTTAAAAACTACTTCCCCAAATAGATTACGATAAAAGACCCAATAAAATGGGAGTTAGGACAACCCGGCCTGGATAAAGAGGTGTGTTTTAAGGGCACGGCGGAACATTCGGAGATCTGAGATCTTACGTTATCTCTGGAGGGAGTTCATTCCAGAGAGATGGGGCTGCCACAGAGAAGGCTCTCCCCCTGGGGGTCGCCAGCCGACATTGTCTAGCCGACAGCACCCAGATGAGACCCTCTCTGTGGGAGCGTACTGGCCGGTGGGGGGTACTAGTCTGTAAGTATCCAGGCCGAGCCATGGAGTACTTTGAAGATAGTGACCAACACCTTGAAACGCACCCGGAAGACCACAGGAAGCCAATACAGCTCACGCAGGAGAGGGGTCAGGTGGGAACAACAGTTAACAATGTTAACTGTTGCTGCCCAAGATACTGCCTTTCTAATACTTTAGATTACAACTCTGATTGTTCTTGACTATGGGGAGTGCTGGTTGGACCAATGGAAATTATAGTGAAAGCCACTAGGTCCTAGTAAGTTTACAATAGTTATTTTTTTACATGTCTAACATATTATTTCAATCTATACAACTTGGTATATTTATTTATTTATTTATTTATTTATTTATTGGATTTGTATACCGCCCTTTTCCCCGAAGGGACTCAGGGCGATGAACAGCCATAAAAAACAGTGAAAGACAGGACATATACATATAAACAAGACCAAATTAAAACCAATTAAAAAACAATATAAATAGGCTGATTATCAAATATTAAAACCAATTTATAACC
>JANHFO010003313.1:379998-391948 GCA_032468095.1 Pareas carinatus
TCTTATTTTCGGGGGATGCCTTATATTTCAGTGAGAGGCAAAACTGTAAGTAGGTCTTATTTTTGGAGGATGTCTTAAACAGGATAGTTCTGTCTCTATTTGGAAACGACTTCTGGACTTTGAACTCAAAACTGAAAAAAATGAAACTCTGATTTTAGGTTTTGAAAACTAGAATGACTGTCATTATCCAAATGGCTTGGAAGATTTGGACATTTAGAAATTTAACTAATCTACTGCACTGAGAAAAGTTGGAAGGCACATCTTTTTTTCTGCAGCTCTCTTAATTTTCTTTTGTTTCTGTTTGTATTTTATCTTATAATAAACTTATTCAAGTATTATTTTAAAAGAAACTATCAACATTTGACTATATGTTCATATGTATGTTTTTATCTGGCTGTTCACCGCCCTGAGTCCTTCGGGAGAAGGGCTGTATACAAATTAAAATATAAATAAATAAATAAATAAATAAAATTGCCACTATAGATAAAATAAAATGTGTTCAGGAGATCTTCTACAGGTCTCTACTGAATTAATGCATCTAGAACAGCGGTCACCAAACCTTTGGACCTCAGGGACCACTAAATTCATAATTTTAAATCTTGCAGACCACTAATATGAATTTTGTAAAAAGATACATACATCAGTAAAATAATGACCAGAGAACTTCCATTTTATTAATATAAAAGGCATCTGTTTAATATAACAAAATTAAAACTTATTTAATTATAACAAAATCATAAATGCTTATTTAATCCTAACAAAATCTTTAAAGATTGTTTAATTATAGCAAAATTATTAAAGTTAGTTTAATTATTGCAACATGATTGAAGTTTCTTTAAGTATTACACATTTTAGTGTGATATTTGTTCCTGCTTGAGAAAGAGAAAGAATGAGAGAGACAGAGAAAGAGAGAGACAGAGAATGAGAGACAGACAAACATACACACACAGAATGAGAGACATACAGACATACACACACACACACACACACACACACACACACACACAAACCATACAACTATACCAAAAAATTTCAAATAATCTCCAAATTTTCCTGTGGACCACCAAAATTTTCTCGCGGCCCACTGGTGGGCCCTGACTCACAGTTTTGGGACCACTGATGTAGAAGACATCTTACTTTTTCTTAACAAGCTGCAGTGTAAAAAGCTTTAAACACACATTGGAGAAGTACAAATTTAAGGAGGGGAAAGTTGTATCAATATTCTGAATTCAGTGTATTCCTAACTGGAGTTTAAACATTTAAACCATTTTACCCAGGTAGGCATCAATCAAAAAATTTCAATATTCTGAAGCAGGTTCTAAGATATTGCACTACGTGGATAGATGCATGGGTGCTCAATACAGAAATTATTGGGACTCAAAAACATTTCGCACTCACATGAGGCAAGAGTTCTGCAGTTTCTGTTGTTGCCACTTGATGGTCAGGTCAGGTTTGTGGGAATAGGGATATTTTTCTGATAACGAGATGGGACCAGTGCCTATGCTAAGGTTAGGGGACTAGAACTGGAATGTCTAATCACCTTTACAGTAACAGAGCTTTATCATCTGACTGCTTTATTCTGGCATTCAACATCACTGTGGGAATCAGATGGATCTTTGATCTGATCAAGCAAGACTCTTATTATTAGGGATATGTATCATCCAGTGTCAAAGCAGGAAAAAATACTCTGGAGTAGGCCTGAAAGTGCATGTCTCACCTGTCAGTGCCAAGGAAAATACATGCCTGAGTTAAAGAGGCATCAACAGGTCTGGACACCATTGGTACTTCCTTAAATGCATGTTTTCTTAGTTCTGCACAGCCACCAGACTGGCAATCATCTTCTTTGCTTTGACTCAAAAGTGCTGCTTATTCCAACTTACTATATTTTAAGCCTTTCCAGGTCAGCCACAATCTAACTTCCAGTACAATATGACAGTGGTCCCCAATCTTTTGGGCGCCAGAGACCAATTCCATGAAGAAAGGTTTTTCCATGGACCGGAGGTGATGCGGTATTACATGCTCCCTGTATTCTGTAAATGGGGCTTGGCTTGTTTGTGTGGCCCAGTTGCTGCCATGCTATGAACTCAGTGTTGGTCCATGGACCTGGAGTTGGGAACCCCTGCAACATGCAACATGTTGCCTCCAAATATTGATTTTTTTTCTTCTTCCATGAGTCCTAACTAGCATAGCCAACGATGACTGAATTTGAAATTCAACATTTGGTCAATAAATTACATACCACCAATCTAATGTAACATTAGCACATATATTTCCATTCAACTTGGTTAAAACGAGTATCAAAGCAATGTAGTGGCTAATGTACTCAATCAGCACGGAGGAGACCCTGGTTGAAATCCATTCTCAATCATTAAAGGTGAATTTGGGCCAGTCACTATTTCTGAGTGATGCCTAACTAACAGCTAGGTTAACTGTAGTGGCACAGTGGTTAGAGTGCAGTAGTTGCGCAGTGGTTAGAGTGCAGTACTGCATTCTACTTCTGCTAACAGTCGGCTGCCAGTAAGTTCAGCAGTTCGAGTCCCACTAGCTCCAGGTTGACTCAGCCTTCCATCCTTCTGAGGTTGGTCAAATGAGGACCCAGATTGTTGGGGGCAATAGGGTGATTTATGTAAACCGCTTAGAGAGGGCTATAAAGCACTGTGAAGCGGTATGTAAGTCTAACTGCTATTGCTATTGCTATGTTGTCTTGTTTCTGAAGTTGGGGTCTGTGGTTTCTCTCTCTAGTGATTTCTGAATTTGGGGTAAGAAAAGTGGGAGCCGTTCTATACATGGAGGTGTCTTATAGATGGAAAAATACAGTATATAGAAAACTCTTTTTTTATTTCCTTAGAATGCATCAATTTGGATCTCCTGGATTAGACTGCCATTTTTTTTAGAAGTGATTCTTCTAGAACAGGAAGTGGTTCATAGTATTTTAGATGTAGTACTACTTGTCTTACGACAATTGAATTTCTGTTGTTAAGTATGACATTTTTTAAGTGAGTTTGGAGGGAAAGAAAAAGGTTTGTTCTTTTTTTAACCCTTGTAGTCTGGAGGGAAGGGAGAGAGCTTCGTTTTAGCCTTCGCCCTCGTAGTCTGGAGCGAAGAAGGAAGCTTTGTTTTAGCTCTAACCCTTGTATTTCGGAGGGAAAGAAGGCTTTTGTTTTAGCTTTAGTCCTCGTAACTTAGAGGGAAGGAAAGGGCTTTTGCTCCACAGGTTTTAACCCCTTGCAGCCTGAACTGTGCCTGGCAGGAGGGGACTGCGCCTGGCAAGAGTGAAGAACAGCCTGGACTGCACCTGGCAAGAGCGGAAGTCAACTCGAACTGCCCCTGGCAAGAACGGGGGTGGAGCTGGATGGGGCCAGTTGAAACCAAGAGAGAAGCAAAAACTGCGAGACTGGAGGCAGTGGAGGGGTGGGGTAACCCGGGACATTGGCGGTTCCTTCAGGGATAGCGCTCTACCCACATTAAGCATTCACTTAATGACTATGAAGTAGGCTCCATTATGCGGAGTCTACTTGTGCTCCAAAGCAGCTGCACAGAAAGAAATAGCTGCTAACTCTTTGCTAATTTAGGCCAATACACCATCATGAACTTGAAAAGGAATCAGATTATTTGATAAGCATAACATAACAAACTGGTTACTTCTCTAAAACAGTTTTGGGAAATTTATATAACTTTAATAAATAAACATGCAACATGTACTCACAGGAGTATGTAATATTCATATTTAATTATAGTCTTTTAAAATTTGGTTAAACTACTACTTGACCTCTAAGTGATAGGATTTTTAAAAACCAGATTTTGTATAGTCTGTTGCATGAGAAGGTTATAAAAACACTTGGTATTACTTTTTGTTTCTTTTTTCTTTTTAAAAAGCTTACCTGTATACCTCTTGGGAAATACAGTCATAAAGCTCCTCAGCAGTAAAGTTTGTACTATCATTTACCTATGGATTTAAAAAGACACCAACTTACTAATGTAGGCAAACTCATTGTCAAATATTAATGTTATATATTGAAAACAGTTGCTGTAATAAAAGCAAATGGAAGCTTCAGATTTTTTAAAAAAATAACTTATGAATTGGCCCACAGATTTTGTATTAATCATTGTAGAGAGCAACATCTGCAGCAAAATAATTTGATGGAAGATGACTTTAGTGAACCCTGAGACCTTGAGAAAGCTTTCCCTTTCTGATAATGCATGTGCAAATGTTGTTTGCAGTGAGAAAAGAGTGGCTTAATCAAGATTGTGGGAGGATCTTATCTAAGCTTTTGTGAGGTGCGAAGGATCAGGGTCATATGTTAAATTGCAGCCCAAAAGATTTATTCAAGTCTATACACAAGAATCTAGTTGAGTAAGAGTCAGCACTAAATTGGTGCTAGATATGGGCCAACGGAATTCAAGGTGGGTTGGACTTGGATCATTTGTGGCAATGCAAGAACTCTAAACTGATGACACATTTAACATTGCTTGCTCTTCCCCTACAGCTTTGACTAGAAAGTCAGTACTAAGCCAGTGCATTCCATTAGTTATTGTCACACTTCCCATGTTTTTGTTCTGTTTGAACTAGAGCAATTCTTTTGTACCCAAGGGACATTGGGGGAGAACATTTCTAAAACCTCATCTGAACACAGAAGGTATATTTCATGTCATGAAGTCATATAAAAGGGAATTCATTCATTCAGAGCAAAATGGGTACCCTAAGTTTTGCATATTTAAGTACTTATTTTGCTGCTTAGCCCTGTCCAAGTGATGAATAATTTTGTCTTGTCAAATTCAAGGGTACTGCATACAGCCAACGAGTCACCAACCATGACCAATTTATGACTTGATAACCAAAATGGCACTTTTATTAGACTACAATTCAACAGGCTAATCCTGTGAGATAAATTTATACACGTAGAGAGTAAAAAGCATTTAAATATGTTTGTAAGCCTTTTCAAAATATATAAACCTTGATTTTTTAAAAAAAATGTGCACCAGACTGTTTTGAAATCTTTATCCAAAATGTCTGTCTGTTCGATCATAAATAATTTGACAACATTCCAAATACTTGAAAGTTAAATAACTCACTTCATTATTAGTTAAGAATCTGTACAAGGCCCAAACATCTTGAAAGTTACTATTTGGCAATAATACTCTGGGGGAAAAAGAAACAGAGATAGAAAATTAAAGGAATTTAAAAACATGAATATTAAAAATTTTACAGCCTCTTTTCTGACAATTTTAGTTTTTAATAAGAGGTTTCAATTCTAAAACTTATCCTGATCTCAGAGAACACTAGTCAGAAGATGAAAAGGTAACTTTGGACATATTCATACTATATACCCTTATGCTGCTTCTGGTGGGCAAGAAATAAATATATCATTAACTTGTATTATATTTTAATCTCTGTATAAATAAAATCCTATCTATCTATACGTCAAACTGTACAATCTGCCACTGAGCACTAGACCTGTGTAGGCAACTAAGTAGCACAGCCCAGAGAAGTCTCTCTCTTTCTCTCTGCCAGTACAAGATTAATCAATTTTGTTTTCACAATGACCCTCTCTAATTGTTTGTGTCCTACTTGAGGACACCAGCCACAAACTGAACCTGGCTCAAGCTCTATGCAATGTAACAACAACCTGTTCAGGAAGCAGAAACACTATTTATATCGTAGAGGGCTAATTAATCCTAAAAGGAAGGAAGCTAAAAAGCAGTTGGGTGTTTGGGGGCGGGGAAGGATTTAGGAAATAGTTGATGGAGAGACAAGAGTTGGTTAAAATAAACCATCCTGAATTGCTCTTTAAGAGCTAATTCCTTAAATGCTGTAAACTGATCTTAAGTAACATTTACCACTGTAATCCAATCAGAAAGGAATATACAAGTTGGAGGAAGGCCCCATAACCTACACACTTGAAAGCAATCCATTTTTGAAGAAAAAACCTGTAGCACTAGGAAACACTTTTGGGACTTCTTCCACAACTGCTCAAGGAAAAGACTGAAGGACCTATGAAATGCTTTATACAGTTAGTCCTTGTTGAATGACCATTCATTCAGTGACTATTCAAAGTTATGAGCGCCCTGAATGAGGGGGACAAGACCATTCTTCATAATTGCAGCTGTTGCAGTGACCCTGCATCACGTGATCATGATTTGGGTACTTGGCAACCAGGTTGCAATTATGACAGTGGCAGCATTCTGCAGCCACATGACCACCATTTGCTTCCATGACTGCTGGCTCCTGATCAGCAAACTCAATAGGGAAGCCAGATTCCTTTAAAAATGGTGTCACTAACTTAACAACACTAATGATTCCCTTAACAACTTTGGCAAGAAAAGTTGTAAAATGGGGCAAAACTCACTTAACAAGTATCTTGCTTAGCAACAGAAATTTTGGGCTCAGTTGTGGTCGTAAGTCGAGGATGACCTGTAAACAATCTTCAGCATTTGGTCAGACTAGATAGGATGCATATATGTAGCATAAATGTTACCTGATGGCCCTAGGCAGGATCTGAAAGCTGTTTGAATGTAAGTTGTGTATGTGAGATAAGGAAGCTAAAAGCCAAGTTAGCTTGATAGGGTAACAGAAGACAAGTGAACTAAAACCACCTCTTTCTGAAAAAGAGAGCAATTACTCCCACAAATTGTTACAAATATGAGAGGGATGTGGATCAGGATGCTAAGGCAAGGCATGCTGGTTGGCAGAAATGGCTGGACTGGAAGCTGAGGCCTAGGGAAGCCAAGCTGGCATTACGGAAACTCCTCAGAAGTGTCTAAGAATTGTAAACAGTTGTGGAAAGATGCCTCCTCTAAAAATTAGGACAAGTGAAAGAGTAAGCCACACATATACCAGATATCTGAGCCTGAACTACTGAGATAGCTGAGAGATACTATGAACACTTCAGAAGAGACGGAGACCTGTCTCACCTGACTGGTTTCAAGTCACATGTCTGTGTTGCATGGCAAGATTTACAGGAACATTACTCAATGCCTAGGTCTGATCAACTTTTTGATGGGGGTAATTGTTGTTTGTGTTATTATGTGACACTAACTGAAGTGAATGTATTCCTGTGATATTTAATAGCAGTGAGCTAAATTTTCAAGGATTCCCCATCTCAAGAACACATTCCTGGAATCTGTATATGAATCTCAGAATTATGCAGCATGTTTACATAGTAGCAGGTATAGAAAACAGAATCAAGAGAAACAAGTATAGGGCGCATGTACATCACAAGCTACTCCATATACTTGATATGCAAAACGTATA
Organism: Pareas carinatus; assembly: GCA_032468095.1. Taxonomy (NCBI): domain Eukaryota; kingdom Metazoa; phylum Chordata; class Lepidosauria; order Squamata; family Pareidae; genus Pareas; species Pareas carinatus. The sequence continues at coordinate 387,251 of JANHFO010003313.1, forward strand.
TTTAATGGCCCTGCCATCTAACGTCTTGTCTTATGAGATGCTAGTATCACTGCATCAAAAATGAGCAGCCTACGGCCCTTCGCTATTTTCTCTAGGATCTAGAGAATCCTAAATATCCTCACTGTTTCTTCACACTTGTTATGTAATCAGTTACAGCTCTCTTATGGCTGTTCATGTTTTTCAAATGGCTGAGAAAATGCTAGGTTATATCAGAAGCCACACATACTGTTCAATTCATGAATACTCACTGCTGAATTCCAGCAAGAATTTCATTCACTGTATTCATTAATTTCTGCAAACCCATAAAAGCTTCTTGAAATGAAGACATATTCGAAGTTGGGGGTATTGCACTAAGGTCAACTTTTTGGAAAATTTCAAAACTAAAAAAAAACGAATAATGTTACAAAATTAATTACAATTCATCATAGACAATGTTTCCCTTAAATCCAATCCTACCAAATTTGCCAAAAACTTTATAGACATGAGATTTGTTCCTAATTAATGATCCCTAACCCAACACTATCACCTCTGCCTAACCACAGCAGTCAAGAGATTTCCCTTCAAAGTATTAAACTAAGTGACAAAGGCTAAAAGATAGTGTTTTCCCGAAAACAAGGCCTTATTAAGGACTAATATTAATTTTTGCTCCAAAAGATGCATTAGGGCTTATTTTCCGGTTAGGTCTTGTTTTCAGGAAAATACAGGACTAAATGCATTTGTTTGGCTGATGATCTTAACTGGGGCTTATTTTTGGAGTCAGGCTTATATTACGAGCATCCTGAAAAGTCATGCTAGGGCTTATTTTCTGGTAAGGTCTTATTTTCGGGGAAACGGTATTATACACTTCAAGATTCCAGTCAAAATAAAGTCTGTAGGGGAAGGGAAATGTTTTAATGGTGGCATGTTTTCAGAGCATATTTGTGCTATAGTATATATAAGTGGGGAAAGGATCTCAATGGCTGATTAAAAAGGGGGGGGTAATCATGGACATTCTTGGAATGACCAGTTCATTACTTGCGAAATCACTTGCAAAATGATAGAAAGGAAACCGCTTTTTCCAATAATTAAATAGCAATTTTGTGGCAGAGACTCTTGTAGGAAGTGAGGCAGACCAGAAATATAGAAACACAAACACAGTGAGCTGGACAGTAACAGAAAGCAAATACTGGACTCTCCAACATGTAAAAGACTTGGTTTATTCTTCCCAGTGCTCTGAGTAGTCAGGGACAGGGATTGGAGAAAAGAAAAAGACCACCTTAGAGTTTCAGCAGTCCAAACCAAAAAATTCAAAGTAAAACTCAAAATATCTAACCAAGGAAGCAAGTGAACCTGTACGTGGTGGTTTTAGACTCAGCTGTGAACATATACGCAACTCCTTAGTTGAGAAGTCATTGGCCCCTTTCTAAGAAAGACTTTCCAGCATGTGGAACCAGCTTCCTTATCTGCCTGGGTAATGAGGTAAGTCCTAGTCAGTTCAGAAGAATGAGTGGGTTGGTTCACAGGGCCCTAATAAGAGTAATCTAGCACCGGGGTTTCTCTGAAAACCGTATCTTTGTCATTCTCTGGCATATCCTTCAACCATCTTCTCCAATTCCTCACACCTGCCCTTTTTTCAAAACAGCCTTTATGTTTAGCAGGCCCTGAGACTGCAGACACTCATACTCCGGTGCAGTGACTTACTCACAAGGAAGGTGCTGCTTTCCCTTCATCACCTTGAAAGTTGGTTTCTAAAACCAGTCAATATTACATGAGTCAATATGCAGCCTATTGGTGGCAACACTATATGCAGAAATATACAGAAATAAACACTATATACAGTGCTATTCCTGTACCTGGGACTTTACTAAATTACACAAGAAAATATTAGGTCCCACCTACAAAGAATTCACAGTTCATGCTCAGCAGGGGAGCTTGTTTGTAGAAAGATACGATACACATGAAATTTTTAAATCCTTATCCAGTGATCTTAGGAAAGTTTTACATTATACTTTATTTAAAAGCATACTGATTTGGGGTTGAATATTGTTTTAGTAATAATTGTTTTAGCAAACAGTACCTGAACACATTGATTCTGTTCCATATGCTTTCAAGGACAGACCAAATTTCCATATGCCTATTTTCTTGTGCTGAAGGCTCTGTTAAGGGAGACTCAACTCCTGTCTGAGTATGTTCTGACAAAATTACATCTTCCATTTTTTCACATGTATCATTTCCCAAATTAGATTTCAGGATATCTTTAGCATTTTCTCCTGTACTTGACTCCATCTTATGAAAACACAACAAAGAAGCAGTAATGGTACTGCACATAGTAAATTATACATGGACAGTTCAGAGAGCAATTTAAAATCTAAAAATAATAAAACCTAACAGAGAATATCAAATATTTTCAAATCCTAAAGATAAAATAAACTTATACATTCACAATAGTGATTTTCTAAGACTGAATATTTTTCAGCCAGGCCCTTGCTCACTAGTATAAGCTTTTTCGCCTGCTCTATTTCCAGGGACATAAATTGAGCTCTCCTAAAGAGATATGTTTGAAAATATCTCTCGCAAATATTTCCAAATAAGGAACTCTCTATCATACATACCTTGGTAGTGATTTGGAGGAAAGATAATTTAAGTTCCTACTGCTTTTTGGCTGAAGCAACTATGGCTGAAAGGGACCCATTTTTTCCTCAGACCCAAACCTACAAAAATATTTCTCTCTCTCTTCTCTCAGACAATGCAAGATATCACTTTCTTCCCCTACTTGACTCTTAAACTGAAGGGAGTCTTCTATCCTGCTCCCATTCAGAATATACATGTGCATGCAAGCTACTTTCCATCAGGACAACTCTAAATTTGGTCACTTTTCTCTCTTTCTTTATTTCTTTAAAACCAGGAGAGAAAAGAGGCAAGAAGAGAAAGAAAGCACTAGAAAATAAGTAGAAAAGAAGCTAGCAGGATATCTAACTGAAGAAAGGAAGAAAAGATTGACAGTGGCCATGATGGTGCTATCAGACATCATCATCATCATCATCATCATTATTATTTACACCTATGGTGCCATGATGCCATTGGTGACACCTGACTTAGCTATTAGAAGCATCTGTGTCTCTTCCCTCCCTCCCTTCATGCTCTTAGTCCAATCTGTCATCTGTTGGGATCCCACAAGGCATGAAGCAACAGGAGTCAGAGCCTAAGAGCTTCTGTGCCTAGAGGCTCCAAGATGGCTTTCTCCCATATCTTCAACAGTTTGTACATCACTGCTGATACAGAAGCCAACATTTTTTATTCAGCAGTGAAATTTGGGTCTTGTTTTATCCACTGCAAATGCAATACTAATTTTCATTTAAAAGGAAACAGTTCAGACCCAATGAATGATGATAAATGTGAATGCCATCTATCTCGTAACCAGGTTTGTGCACTTAAAAAGGAACTGTGCTTGTCGAAACATAGTCTGCCTTTACCTCTTCAACAGTCTTGAGTAATTTATTCACTTGAGCTAAAGCCCGTGAAAGAAAACCATCATAGGTGGATCTTGAACTGAACATTTTCAATAACATTTTTGACTTCTGGAGGATATTCTTCAGTGTTGAATGTTGAATTATTTTACCTGAGACAAACAGAAAAAATGTTGACTAGCATTATTGGCTACCATTATTAGCCAATCTTGGCTACAATTATTAAATCCCTGTGAAGACCGTATACTAAAAGGATATGGTTATTCGAGTATAAATGACTTTTAAAAATATGAGATGCACAATTATAAGGCTTGAAACTGGATTAATTTCTATTACTCTGCCTTGAGTGATACAAAATAGTAGAGGGGATGGAGAAGGTGTAGGAGGAGGAAGAGGAAGAAGAGGGAAAGAGAGAGAGTTCCATGGCCTTATTTCCATTGCCAAAGGAAATCATTGTAATATAATAATATTGTAATAACAACAGAAGCAGCAGAGAAAAGGGCAAGGAATATCAAGAATTGGTCAGTCCAGGTGAATATGAACTGTATGGCTTTGGGTTGAAACATCTGGCTGGGCTACACACACTCATTGTCAAATATTTTAATAACATATTGTAAGGAAGTGAAATTGAAGACTGGTTAAGATATGGGAAAACCTATCTGATAATGAAAAATCCAACAAAAGGGCAGTACCAGGCATCTGAAGGCCAATTCCTGTTTAACAACATACTGCTAACTACTATGGTAAATGATGCACTCCAACAGCTTCTATTTGAAAACAGACTCTTTCCATCTGAACAGAAAGGAAACTCCTTAAATAGCAGAGAGACAAAAGATCAACACCCAATTACAAGATGATTTAGGGTAATTGTAAGAGAAGGAAGACCAACTTGAATGTACTTTGGACTGATCACAAAAAGGCATTCCACTTCCTGCCACATGACTGGGTACTCAAGTGCCAAGGAATCAGTAGAAACTTCAGAAGCTTTGTGCAAGGATCAATAGAACAATAGAAGACACAGTTGCTGGTCAATGATGATGGACTGAGAGAGGTACATGGGGCTCCCCTTGAACCGTGCCCGGGGGCTGCAGGTGGTCCAGAATGCGGCTGCGCGGGGGATAATGGGGGCCAGGGGCTGTGCCCATGTGACCCCCCTCCTGCGTGAGCTGCACTGACTGCCTGTGGCCTTCCGGGTGCACTTCAAGGTATTGGTGATGACCTTTAAAGCGCTCCATGGCATGGGACCAGGGTA